>JANSTX010006636.1:0-20238 GCA_027564355.1 Penthetria funebris | reverse complement strand
TGCTTTGGTAATGGCGGCACAATCGCCATGTTGCGGTGATTTTCATTGGCTCTAGATTTAAAGTAGAATATGTTAGCTGCATATTCTGCTAGAGACCCTCCAATCACGGCCTGGATGCCTTTTAACGTCAATGTCCAGGATGCAATTCAAATATTCTTTATTTTATAACACATGCATTTCATAAACAAATTACAATTTTTAATTATTTTTGTGTGGCATCGCATCGTACCTTCGATGCTTATTGTACCATTTTAACCTTATTTTAATGCATGAGTGCGCTGTTCCAGGAGCTGGTAAGAACTAGGTAGAGATTAAAACTAGCAAAAAGGATTAATAAAATCAGTTTATATTGAGACAGGAATAAAAAAGAAGGAAGTGGGTATAAGAAATATTAAAAATGTAATAATCTAACTGAAGCGCGTCATACCGTTCAAAGCAATTCGATGAGTATCGTCAAATAAAAAGTGATATTAATCATGGGTGATAAGGAATACTACTTCGTGATCATCTATGCTGCACTTTTATTATTTTTGCGCAATTGAGTGACCATACATTGATGGTGGTCTTCTTCCAAAATTTCTGAATATAGAGTTTTCAGAGTTTCGGATGTTGTTTAAATCTTTTAGTGATTGTCTTCTCAACATTCTGTCAACTGTTTCAATACCAGCAACGAGATATATTATACGGTTGCTTATGTGCCTATATTCACTACAAGGTATTCTGGCTTCAGTTATTTGACGGACAATTTTACAAGTATTCTGATACTTTCCATTTGGTGTGAAGAAATCGAAGATCATCAGTATATGCCAATTTAAATTTGTAAGGCGGTCGCGTATAGAAGAAGTGGGAGATAAATCTGCTATAAATAGTGTGAAGAGAACAGCGGCACTGACTGAGCCTTACATTACGCCGGCGCTGATTAAGTGTGGGTTTGATATGTAATCACCGATTCGGACTCGAAATTTCCGATTTGTTAAAAGGTTATGGATTTTACTAGGTGAGATTACTTTAATCAGTTATGTCTAAAGCATTTAATCGGGTGTAGTATATTGTGCATTACTTTCTAAAATCGTGTCTTACTATATTTATAACAATTTAGGAGTATGAATTTTTAAGCAGCGTTCAATTCCGGTCATGGTGTTGACAGTTATGCTGATGATAGCACTCTGCATTACAGTTATTCCTTCGATAAAAGGTCACAAAAGGTGACAACGTAATCTAGTAGTATTGAATTCATCAAAACCACAGGGTTGTGTATGCTCACCTCGCCTTATTCCTTATTCATGGTCGACCCACCTTCTACTTCTCTACAAGTTTCTGTCCTGTGTATCGTTACTTTCTGCATTCAAGCTATTCAAGTAATTTTGAACAACTGAGTGCTTGTGAGCGACCGCGTTTCCTTACATCTATTCCAATATTCAAAGCCAATTAAACGCAATAAGTTTCCGGTCTGAACTTTTCAGTAACGGGAAGTGGATGACCGTTCAATATGATCGTGTCTTGTTGGGGAGTCGAATGATTACCATTAAATGGAAAATATATGTACTATGTTTTAGTGTGTCTGATACGTGGTCGGTTGGCCTCCAATACCGAATTCCACAGATTTATTTTGGATCCCAGTTCAATATGATTCTCACTTATTAACACTATATCATCTGGAAATATAGTCCATGGAAGAGGATCCTGTATTGTACCAGACAGAAATTGCATAATAGTTATAAATATTAATGGGCTTAATGCAGAATTCTGATGCACACCAACGTTTACATTGAATGAGGTAGATGTTCCACAATTTGTTCGGATTCTAGTGCTAGCATTCATATACATATCTTTGATAGTAGAGATATATAGTTCAGGATCTTAATGCCAGTTTGAGATCTTAATGCCTGCTAAACGAGATCTCTAGGTATTCTATCAAAAGCCTTCTCAAGATCCCAGATCTATGAATCTCATATGGAGGTCTTTCTTATTATCTTAGTGTTTTTCACTATACGAAGTATTTGTATAGCATCAATTTTTTAATTGCTTTTCACGAATCCGAACTGGTTTTCTGAAATATTAATTAGATCACGAAGCCTTGTGTCCAAAATTATTTCCCATTTTTTTAAGGTGTGTGCAGTAAGTGTGATCACTCTATGGTTAGAGCAACTATCTCCCTTATTTTTATTAAATGGTAAATCGTCTCCATAAATTTGGCATAGCACCTCCGCTTAAGATCTTAGTTAATAAATTTGCTAACCATTGGTATTCAAGATCACCCAGATATTTCCAAAGATCTGATGGGATATCATCCAGACTAACCACCTTATTTCGCTTCATCCTTTTCATAGCACACACACAGCTGCCTAGGTTGGTCGTGTTGGATGATATCCCCTAATTGGGCGAGCAATCGCATCATTACGCACCTGCAATTTTATCCTTGTCTGCATAGTTGTTTTTATCAAACTATGTTTCCGGCGGCCACAACTTTGATGTATTGTAGACACTTGGCCAGGAATTCAATTTATTTCTCAAATCGATTATGTTTATTCCATGCACTTTCTAAACTTACAAACGTATATATTTCACGTAAAGAATTACGGACTATAGTCTACTATTGGATTTAATGGGAAAAATTAGATACAATTTATTTCCATGTCCATTGTAATAAGAATTATGTTAATCGCAGTATATTTAAGATAATGATTGTTTGATCATGTGATCCTTAAATGAATGTTTTAAGCATATTAATTATTGATTTAAGTAAAATATATACAAAGCTATAATTGATTTGATTCTTATAGGATAACATAGAAATTATTTAGTATTTAATACTAAATTTGAGGATAATGTTGTTATATTAAATGATAAATTTAAGTATATATTAAGTTATTACGAGTATATTAAATATTATATTTAAGTTTTCTATGGTTTGCTACTCTTAACTATTTTAGTTTAGTTGTTGTTGTACTTGTATTTTTTTTTTGAATTCAATATCTCTTTGGTTTGTTTCTATGGTTTGTTATTCTATAGTATTCTTTATATATCTATTTTAATCGCGATGTTAATAGTTGCTGCTTTTAACAGAAGATGTTGCATGGAAATATGGAAAACATAAACCGTGGTGAACTTGAAAACCTGAGTGTAACAATATATTATTTCTTGATTTAAAAAATGATTTTTTTCAAAATTGTTTGTGACTATTGTTGAATCAATAAACGAATAATATCGAATTTAGGAACACGTTTTTCCATAAATAATTGCCATATTATTAATATGATAATCTGTGAACAGAACAATAAGATTTTTGACTATTTTTTGTCCAGTAAACGAAATTTATTTACAAATTTTACTGTTTCATTCTGAGCGGACTACTTTAGTGTTCCAATAATTTTCAACAATGATTTTCTACATTTTATCACAAATGGGAAAATTTGCCCTGAATTGAATAATACCCATAATTTCATTACATTACTTGCATTTTTCGTTAGTATTCAATGGAAATCTAATCTTTTGACATACGTAATTTTGTTACTTATAGGAGAATAGCGAGAATAGGTGTAATCCAAGTTCAAAGGCATTTCAGCACAATTTTCATGTAATTACTTTTGGTTCAAATTAATTTAACTTTCTTTATATCTAGAGCTGATAATTATGTTATATCAAATTCGCTTACGTGATATATTTGCTGACTTTGTTGATTTAGATACCAGGAAATTTCCTAGAGAATATTCTACAGATTTATTTTATTAAACAAAGATTTACTTTTTTATTTCTTTGCAAACATGTGAACATGTAAATTAAAACACACTATTTTCACACGATTTGTTTTCTTATTTTATTTATGGGTTTATTTATCCAATTTTTTTTTTTTATTTATTTTTTTATTCTTTTTTTATATGTACGAGAGTATTCATTTTTGTTTGTGCATTTACCAGAACAAAGTTTATTTCTCGTATCAAAAATATATGAATAATTTAACATATTTTCTTTGTTTTTTTTCATTGGCCTTCCTTGGCAATGTAAACATGTTTGCATTAAAATTTTATGATACGCAAACAACCCTTAAAAATTCACATATGGATATAAAATATGATGAAAATATTACACAAAGAATAAGAAAGGAATTCTTAAATTTTATATGAGACTTATCCCAAATCATAATCTATTTTTCGAAATAAAATATTAATAAATTTATCCTTAAATTTGAGATTTCGACAGAATATATTTTGATTTTATTTCGATTATATTAATTATGATTATTTTAAGAGTATTTAATATAAAGTTTATAACACACTATTTTTATGGATGTTGAATATAATCCTTTTATTACAGGTTGGCGAAATCTATGCATATGTCTTGTATTTGTAGCAATGGCTATGCTATGTAAGGAACAAGGAATTACGATCACAGGAATTTGTGCTATATACGAAATATTTGTAGCACAGAAGGTATGTAATATGAGTTTTATAATTTGTAATTCTATTTTTTCTCAATGAATAAACATAAAGTTCAGCTTGCTCAGAGTCCGATTGACCAAAAATCCGATATGACAAGATAATAATTTTTAAAAATAGAAAATCCATCGGTATTGATATCTGAAACCAATGTTGTTAAACTGTTCAGTAAACCCTTCACTAAAATAATTATCGATGAAATCACTTCAAAAACTTAGATTTGCAATAAACAGAAGGGTTTTTTTCTATTTCTGAGAAAGTTCCAAATTTTCTTTTGTCCACCATACACATAATTTTCCATGTCTTTACTAAAATGGTTCCAGTATTCCCTTCTAATTTGGTATATTTTGGCATTAGTTCTGTGTCTATTGAGTTTATATAATATACTATACTCTGTATTCTATTAGGGTTTTTAGGCTTCTGTATTTTAACCGTTTTTCCGTTGCCAAAATCTTCACTTCTTCTGTAAACCATGGTTTTATTTTGTGTTTTTGGATATTAACTTGCCTTCGTCCAACCGCTTCATATGTTGTGTGAATAATATTTTTTTTTAACTTGCACCATGCCTCTTTGACATTAACTTTATCGTTGATGGGATTGTTCAAGATTTTAAGTTGTTCTCATATAGCTACGTTACCAGAAGAAAGAGCTCTTGTATCTAAATTTATGAGAGTAAATACTGAACAACAAAGCACCAAATGGTGTCTAACCGGTCGACTTGAAAATATCCACGTCGCTAACGACATTTGTCTGTTATCGCAAACTCAGTCAGACATGAGTGTAAAATTAAATCGACTTGTGAAATACTAAAGATTGGTACGTCGAGAAGATATTTATTTTCGATAAATGGTGACGAAATAGATGACGTAGAGTACTTCCAATATTTGGAAAGTTTTTTGACAATTGATGGTGGTGCTGAAATCGATGTATAATTGAAGGGTTGGCCAAATTTTTGTTTTTTTTTTTATATATTCAAGTTATTCATTTAGGAGTATCCTTTACTGTTCAAAACACAAAATAACTTTTTATTTGCTCATAACGACGGGGGATACGTATATGAACGCAGGAATTTGTGAACATTTGATTTAAATGCCCGGAGACCGTAAAATTCAGAAAACACATCTTCAGAACGTTTAACAGACGAGAGGTACGCAGCATCACTTGTCTCGAAATTTAAGCATGCGACCAAACGTAAATTCAATAGTTTAGTTGTGTATTAAGTGGAAATACCAGAATATTGGGCATAATGGTGGTAATCTCTGCAGAATAATTCCCCTGATAATATCTATTGAAGAGTGTTAGCGCCCCCACATTGCGCCTATTCTGAACAGAATCTATATGATCGGTGATTTGTTTATCACCTATAAGTCTTTGAATTACGTCGAGAACACCAAGGGTGGTTGCCGGAGCCCCATCCCATATATGGAGAGTCGTGCTTTATGTATGTAATAGCAATATGATCGCGTCTTATTCGCATTAAATATTACGAGATTTCTGCGTCCCCAATTAGAAATTAAGTTTAGATTGCCGTTTAAAGTATTGTCCATATTATCGCGATGCGACCGGACCATGACTCCGGATGGCCTTTTGTCGAAATAGTAAGAAAGAAGCAAACTGCAGTCATCAATAGAGCTGTGAGCTCGCAACTGGTGATAAGAGGTCATAAATGAAAATTAAAAATAGTATAGGAAACAACACGGAAAATTAGAAATCCACGGCCTCAAATCGTAATGACTACCATAAGAGATCAAATTTCTGTAATTGACGGGATCAGATTTTGAACCCTTTTTAGGAATAGGCTGAACGTTTGTCATCTCAAATGCGGATGGAAAATGACCAGATTATAGGGGAGCCATATATATGTAGCGAAGCGGTAGAGAGAGAGAAAACGCACATTTACGCCAAACCATGGCCGGAATGCCATCACGACCAGGTGTTTTGTTATAGTATCTAGATTTTTTAGAATTCTGTAAATAACGCACACACGATTTGAATGGTTTTAATGTTTGAAGTTACCCTAGGAATCGACAGAAATACCTTATTGAAATTGTCTAGCTTGGAATTACTCGCGAACATGGCGGCCAGTAAATTAGCCGTCTCTTCGGCATACAAGTAGTTGGTCGCAACAGTGAGGTAAAAGGAAAATTATATTATATTAAATAATTAGATAATGGCGAGAGTTGCCAATAAGTGCATCAACCCGAATAGAGTATTTGTCGCGATGAGAGGTTAGAAATAAGTTAAGAATATATAGACATGGCAAACAATAAAGGGATATTCCCTTTTACTTCGTTGTTATTTTTGGCGGTATTTAAATCTTCGTGTTAGTTATAAATACATTCTTATACTAATATTAAATATTTTACAGATATAGTCCAGTGGGAAAAATTATTAGGTATTTAACTCTATAGGAAAGTGGTAATTTACTACCGAATAATCTCGATGTAACCAGGCCTTCTGTTCTATTTTTTTCTAGTGAAGGGCGAAATTGTGGTCTTCTTTGTGTTGACAGTCAGTCTTCTTACACTATATCCGCTTTTTTCTTCAATCTTGCTTTGCAATCTTTAGCTTGACCTTACGTATAGTGTTTGTCAAGGAGTTCGTTAACAAGCAATGTCCACATAATAGGAGATAATATTCAACAAGGTGGACAAGGTCATCATGGTGGAAATGTTGTCAGATCTACAGTCAACATGTCAGTTCATCATGTTCCATTGAAAAACTATTAAATAGTTTCATGTTTGATTGAAAAGGTTAATTGCCCTAAAGGTTGTATTATTAAGTATAGCTTTGTATCCAGATATGGTTATAGTTAGATGCCTTTATGTGTCAAACTCCTTGGAAACTGAGTCAATCAAAATTGTTTGCTACTATTTACCAAATTAATAAGCTAATTGTTACCTACTAATAGGTTCTGAAACCATTGCATCGACTGTTATAAACTTTGGTTAATATCAGTACTGTTTGTTGAACATGTTCATCATAGTTTCACATAAATAAGCTACGGTAACGTCCACTTCTTTAGTGTTTTGTGTCTTTATTTTTGCACTTTAGTTAAATAATGTTCAATGTTTTCTTTGTAATTACTACATGCCAAATTGTGGTAATATTGAATATGTCGAGTGGTTGGAAAAAAACATCGCACCACCTGGAAATGTATGCACATGCATAATTTAAATTGATTTGCATTTACCAGTCTCGTAGCATCGGAGGGTCAAGCACCAATGTGTTGTTCATGTTAAGATGATATGCTCTTAGGTTCATGAATATCGAATTGCTGTGTTCCTCAAAAAATTTGTTTCAATAAACCTTTAATGAATTTTACATTTTGAGTTCGTGTCCCGAAATATCTTACATACTGCGTCATATTTATTTCCAGGACTATTTGACTACGAAATCAATAATTGCTATTGTACCTTCTAATATTTTTTTTTTTAATTCGGAAAGTTTATTTGAAAGGACGAGAAACAGCTAATTTTGTTGATAATAGAGTTCGACAGTTTGTTAACATAAGATTTGCTTAGAAAATCATAATTCAAGTGAAGAAATTTATAAATTTGATTGCTTTAATAGAGGTTTCTAAATGTACTTCTTTTAAAAATATGTGATCCTTCTTCGTATACCCTTACATATTGAATTCTATTTATAAAATTATTATATTTACAGAAAATAATTTCAATAATTTGTATATGCGTAATTAGTTACACTATTAAGTTTCAATTTATGTTCAAAAAACCATATGGTCAAAACATTTACAAATTTGTCTACAATCGATATTAGTTTCCGTCTTGACATTAGTATCTGAAATTATATATATTTGTAACTTAATCATAATCAATAAGGGCTATAAGCTTAATTAATAAATCTTGTAATCAAGTTTCGATTAATTAGAGTGCGTGTTCTGTAGTAGTTAAATATCTCCGTTGATTGTTAAATATCTTGGACTAAATGTATCTTAAACTTAAATATCCATTATGTTGGCGGACTTTTAGAAACTGATTTTATTATCACGCAACTTGATCTATTTATCTTATTATATACAATAAGCAAATGGTGATAATATGATATGTATCAAATCGTCACCCAAACAATGATATTTAATAGTTTTGAAATGAAAAGTATGGAAGCAAATTATTCTCTTCTATTGATAAATTGTTAGTGTAGGTTGTAAATCCGTAGCTGCAGTAATATGAGTAGTTTTTTTTACTTGCAATGGACATTCACCCACTTTTTAGATCCCGATGATAACCTGAACTTCGTATACATGTAGTAAATATGTCTATTATTGAGACTTGAATAACTTATCGCTGTTTTATTTTTCGTGATAATGAGTGCTTTATAAAAATTAGTAAATAACATGTTCATTGAAAGTAATGTTCATAAAACGACTAGTAGTGTATCCAGTTTTCGTCACCAGTCACGATATGATGCTAAAAAATTTCTTTTTCTTCCGTTGTAACCACTGTTCACACGTTGAAAAAGGTAATGCAGTAAAATTTCCCGCCATAACTCTTTTTTTGCCACAAAATTCGACATATTTAACGCTACGAAAAATGTGTTGTTTACACTTCGACATAATAAAATATACCGTTATTTCGAGTCTAATGGTTGAGCTTTACACTGAAATTTACTATAATATTGCCCGGTGTAAAAAGGCTAAGATAACACCATCTGTCGGGAAAGCAAAGAAAACTTATTCAAGTCCCTTATTAGAAATGCTTGTAGTTCAACCAGAAACGTTAAATAAAATGTTATAAACTTTTTGGTTTCCTTTCAAGTTCTTATATCTTAAATTCTACATTTTAGAATTATTAACTTATTAAACTTATATCGCTCATAATTTCATAATCAACTATATCATGTATAATTAGATTTCAGTAACATACTATACCATAACTTAATTTTATGCATATATGGGGTTTGCTATTAGGGTTTTCAATTTCCTAAAAGTATGGCATGGTTAAATTATATTAAATTGTAGACTATATATTTAATACACTCTATTTTAACATAATTTTTAGATCCAATAATAAATAGACTTATTAACAAAATCATATTTTAAATGGGGTTACTTTTATGTTAAGGTTCTGAAAATGTATTTTTAAGAAAGTACTTTAAATGGAAAGTCGTAGAAAAAAAATCAGTTGTGTATTGAATTGTACTTGACTATTAGTGACGATTGACCGGTAAACCTTCTTTTGTCTATCATGGACATATCTTATATTAAATTTTATATTGTGGTAAGGCGATTTATAATAATTGATATTTAGCAACTAAAAAATATAGAATCAATTATCATTTGAATATTTCAGTAGAGTTGTGCGTAACTCCACAGCTACCTAGTTTATTGTTGTTCTCTATATTCAACCAGTCGACACACATGACATTAACACCATCTTTTCAGCCTCCATTTACACATCATTACAACATATACCGTGGTCGAGTTAGCGGTAGCATGGAGGAAAGATGGGTAATCTTGCTGATAGTTGACTACCCTATTTCTCACAAATTCTCATGTATTTTAATCAGTAAAATAAAAATAGTGAAAAAAAATCTACGGGCAGCAATTACACCATCAATAGAATCACATGTCGTATTTTCAGTATTTTGTATATAAAATAATCTGTACTATTTAGTATCGAGCTTGTAATCTCGATAGTCTAAGATTAGTATCAACCAGATAAGTAAATAGAATTAAATGGCCTCGAATCAAATTGAAAAGCGATGCAAATTTTTGGTTTATAAAAATGGACATAATTTAGACTTGGAAACATTAAAACAATGCGACTGAACAGACGAAACAGGTTCAAGTTGCTCAAGAATTGAAGAGGTTCAAACCTTTATTTCTGCGTTGAACGAGATTTGATTAAAGAAAGATTAAGACATCGTCTCATGATATAAGGATATTTTTTATATTCAAATATCACACTGCCTGGTTATTGTCATATGCATGTGTAACGCTAATGCAAATGTTGGCTCGAATAACATGGGCTGAGAGAATAATGGAGGACTTTTTACGAAAATGTGCTATAATCATAATTTTGTGATTGATGGTATTAACGAACCGCTAATAGACCGATAATTGACCAATATAGGTATGTCACTCTTTTTGGTATAAGTGTAATTACATCATTGTTTTATTTATCTGATATAGCAGAATTTTGAATACAGTTGTTGCATTGGTGGCAAAGCATATTAATTAACGCCTTGTCTCCTTCATTAATTGTTTTCGATCATTATATTCATATTCACCACTTACTCTTCCAGACTTTCTCTGTGATAATCCTGCAAATATTTCATTTCGAGTTGTATCTGGAAATTCCTCTGATCCCATATTACGAACTGTTGGATGATATTTATTAGATTGCGAAGCCATCAATTCCTTTCAGTAATTTTGATTTGTTTGTTGTTATAATATCATGTTCATTTCTCAATTTGCATTTTATTACTTTTTAATTACGATCTGAGCACCCGCATATTTCCATTCTTCTGGATCAACGTTGAAATATCTGATGTCTTTTCGACTCATTTTATCTGCATAACGTCTATCTTCTCAAAGTAGTATCCGTCTTATTTCAATTTGTAGCAATGTTTCGGAGGAAATCTTATTTCGGTTTTGTTATGTTGACTGACAATTTAGTATCATGAATGAGATGATTAGGCTAATATATTATTTGGCTAATGTATGTATAATAAGATCACATATCTATTAGTAAGAGATGGAGAAATTCTCTGTTAGATGTTCGTAGTTATGTAGGTGTGGATGTATTTTGTGATTATTATTTGATAATTAGGACAAAGTAAGTTAAAACTTATGGCAGATATGAAGAGGCAACCTAGTACAGCTAAACGCATAAATGTGTTGAGTGATCTAAATGTTTATAAAAAATAAAATAAAAAATAAAATTCACCAAGTAGTATTATAGACTGAGTACTTTGCCAGACACCTGAATGTAAAAGCTCATGTGGTTTATATAGTAACCGCAGACTGACTCTAAGACGATTCCGCGATTTCGTCCAAGTCTCTGTGAAATCAAATCCGCATTGCTACACCTAAAGGATACGGCAATCGGCGCTATCGCTAATGTATTACACAAAATTTTCAAGTCAACTTTGTGTGGGATAGAATAATTATTGAATCCCATTATTAATGGAGTGTGGTTGTCTGATGATATGCCAACTTTACAGAGCAATTGATAAATAACTTAACGAAATTGGGTAACTACAGTATCTATGAGGACTTACATTGTATCACCTTATTGAATACCATACACAGAATTATTGCTATTATTTTACACAATAGAATCAGTTCCGTTTTTAAACCATGTATTCGTAGGGAAAAGGCAGGTTTTAGACCTAATAGATATTGCAGCACAGGTCGCATCTAGACATTAAGAATTATTATGCTGAACTGTCAATTGAACGGCAAACACCATTGTATATGTTATTTGTCGGCTTTAAGCAGTAATATGATAGTATTGATCGTGATGTGATGTGCTGATAGAGCGGCATTACGTTGTTAATTTCCTGTTTGAAATATGCATGTAACATCAAAGAACTATAATCAAATTTACCAACTTGAAAATATATGATCAATCATAACTATCCAGTTATACATTTGAATATTTCAAGTGGTGCATAAATCTTTAGCTACGTAAATTGTTTTTTCAAACAGTCGACAAACACGACATTTGCACCATCTTTTTAATCTCGATCACAAGCCATTACGCCATTACTGACATTTACCGTGATCGAGTTACCAGTGAGACCGCGTGTAGGTAAAGATTGGCTGAGTAACCTTGATTATAATCGGCCACTCCATTCGTCACCAATCCTAGATAAATATGCCATATTATTGACATAAATTGTGATCGAGTTACAACTGGCATCTAGTGAAGTTACTTATTTAATCTCAAAGAATATTAAAGATTTTAGAAAATCTGGAGTTACTTGTGCTCAATTACCAATTGATTTAGATTTTAAATATTAAATTACTGAATTTTTTTAATCTATACTTTCAGATCCGCATTGCTGACTTTACACATCTAGCTAAAGCATTACTTGGAAGTAAAGTAATATCGCTGCCATCAGGAACGTGGTCAATTGAAGCAACACGAAGATTATGTGCTTTATTTTTAACCACATTAGCCTTATTATTTATAAGATTACAAATAATGGGGTCGCAGTTACCAGTTTTCACAAGGTAATTTTTGAATAATTTTTTGTTTTACATATGGTTTAAATACGCTTTATACTTACATATGAGTGACTTAGAAAGTGAACAGTAACTTAAAAATAAGTGATGAAAATACCATAATAATAAATGGTCAGTAACGAATATATAATGACCGATTAACATCTAGGTTAACCCATATTTATCTTCACATGCAGTCATTTACAACTCGATAACAATATATGTCAGTTCCTGGTATGTGAGATCTGAAATAACGGTAACTCGTCGTGTTTGTAGGCTTGGTTAATAATATCTCGCCAACAGCTAGCATCACCTCTATTGATATATTCAGATGATGATCCGGACATCTATAATTGATTTAATATTTTCAATTCGAAAATCTCATTGATATTTGATGCCGTCCAGGTCGAGATGACTGGTTTTTGCTGATTGTTGTTAATTACATCACTTCACGTCACATTGTGTACTGATGGAATGATATGCAATATTAATAGGCTCTACTAAATGCCGTGTTGCCCGGCTACACCAAAATCCACTTGGATAAAATATCCAAATATCGAGGTATTTATCTGAGACGCACCAATCTGAAGAAGAGTGTAGAATGTTACAAAACTTAAAAAACGTACTTACCGAAACTAGTGCACCAAATTGATGATAATGTCTTACAATACATATATAATTTCTTTTTATTACAGGTTTGACAATCCAGCATCAGTTGCAGTAACACCTACTCGTCAATTAAGCTATAACTATTTAGTTTCATTAAATCTATGGTTGCTGCTGTTTCCATGTGACTTGTGTTGTGATTGGACTATGGGAACGGTACCACTAGTGGAAACATTTTCAGATCCTAGAAATGTTGTTACTATTATATCATATTTATTATTAGGTAGTTTACTTTGGATTGGTTTTGTTACAGAAAATCGTCATCAGTCCTCAATAATTATCATGGTAAATTTAAATTATAACTCTATTTTTTATATTCATTTTTACATAATGTTTATATTATATTATCAAATCGTCTCATATGGGCCTACTGCAGTACGTAGGCGTTCTCAAATTTCTACAAATTTTTGTGCCCATAAAGGCTCGTGTGCACTATAAATTTTTTTTTGCAAAGGTAGAAACTGATTAACTTTTCCATACGTCTCTACAGTAAAGAAAAATTGCGCTTCAGTGTATACAGTCTGAAAAGAGCGTGGTACAGCTGCACTCAAAATTGCTCTTCAACAGCTCTACATAGTACGGGAAAGTGGTAGAGACGCTCTATAGTGCACACACTGTAAGTAGAATCTCTACACTTTACGCACTACACTTTACAGAAAAAACTCTATAGTGGACACTTGGCTTAATATTAGAAATTAGACAATAAAAACATGTTAAATTTGTGTAGTGTTTTAAGCATACAAAACTAATGTTAACACTCTGTTATACATTATAATTGAATTTGATTTAAAATATTAACCAATATATGAGACCTGTCCTAAACGTGCAATTCGCCACAAAGTGTACAGTTTAACTACGCAATGAATTTAACAACAACTGCACTGCGTCCCAAATTATTTGCACTACTGTACAGTTTTATAAACACCGCATCGATTCAGTATTTGTGGTATTAATTTGAGTTTCGACATTTGGTTGCCAACTTCATTAAACTGTATCATTTGTGGCGAATTGCACATTTCGGACACGCCTAGTGTTTGTGGTATTCAATTGATTTTTGACATTTGATAACGAAAAATGTAAAATTGATTAAATGCACCGTTCAATTTTAAATTAAATTTTGTAGTGTAGCTGCGTAGTTGTTAAATTGATTTCGTATAGGTTTATTGTTTTATCGCCCCGAAATACCGTAACAGTAGTTGCATCGCATCAATGTTTCAGTCTACTATTAGTGAAGTTTAATGGTTTAATGATATTTAAACCGGATGGAATGAGGTGGTGATAATAAAATTAGTAGTATGCGAAGACCTGGACAAAAGCAGCATGCGATGAATCGTCAATAAATAGTCTAGTACCAGTAGTGGAGAATGTAGTGAAATTCATGTGCTAGCTATTGATGATGGAAATAACGTAGCTCATTGACGCTCTATGCTATCACATAGTAAAGTTCGAGTTTATGGAGAGCTGTTTAATCATTACTTTTTGTAGAATGCTTGTTTTAATCTGTCACAATATCTAAAATTATTTTATTATTAAGTAATGACGTATTTATTGTCGTATTTTGCATGTAAAAAATTTTTGCGAAATATTGAGAAACCATTTGTTTGATATGAAATTATGAAATTAATATAATTTCTAGTAAACTAAGTTTATTCTAATAATATATATATATGAAAACCATCATAACTCTTATTTCTTATGTTCATCTTAACCTTTATGTCTCAGGTGGCACATTAGGCGACATTTCCATTTTAATTTGCTTTAATATGTGCATATTGGTGATGTTGGTGACGAATGAAGTGCTCAATTATCATCGAGGTTACTTAACCAATCTTACCTTCTGTAACTCGATCACGATTTATGTCAGTAATGGCGTGTGGTCGAGGCTAAAAAAATGCTGTTAATATCTTATTTGTCGACTTTCACGAAGATGAAATTTTGTGAATGTCTAGAATCGGTTTTACACTGACCATGAAATGAAACCAGGTTCGTTATGAGTGATCTAAATGTACATGTGGACAAGAGAATTCCATATTTTTGTGTTTGTCTACTTCTATGCTTTTGACAATTGTGATCCAGAGAGTGATAATATTTTACAATTCCTATGGCATATAAGTTAATCATCGTAAATACATATTTTTCAAAATAAAATTGCAATAGAATATAACATTCGAAAGTAGTAGAAAAATAGTAGGAATTAAAATCGTATTAAATGAAATGTGCAAAAATAAACCTCGAAACGACATTAAAAGACAATGTGGATTAAGTTACATTTTGGAAATTTTCATCTAATGACACTGATTATGATCGCTAGCTGATTATGATTATCAGTTATATCAACATCTTCAGTCTGCTAATCGAAACGAGATCTACGAAGGAATGCTATGGGAAAAGTCATACATAGTCGTCAAATCTATATAAAATGAGAGTGGGAATATTTTGATTGGTGTCAAATGACGTAAATAATAGGTGGAACCAATATTTTAATCAGCATCTGCACGAAAAAGATAGTAAATCTAGTTACTCGACCAGAAGTCAAAAATGCTTTGGAAAAGTTGAAACAAAATACCGCACTCGGACCAGAGGAGATCTCATCAGATCTTTGGAAATATCTATGTGATAAATTTATTTTCAATAATTAGTAAACTTTTGAATAAGATCTTAAACATAAAGTGGCATTCCAAATTCATGGAGATGAAGCTATCTTTTTCTATTTTTTAATAATAAGGAAGATATACAGAATTGCTCTAACTACAGAATAATTCAACTTTAACGAATAAATTGAGGCTGGATCAAGTGAAGAACGGTGTCAAGAGTATTATGTGCATCTTAGATAACAGATATTATTATATTTTCTCTCATCTTTGCTTTCTTTGTTATACTTCCACCAGCTTTCTTACCACTGCATTCGCTGTGTTTCTGGATTCAGTAATGAATTTATTTTAAAACAACAATCGGCATAAAAAAATTCGAATTTTTCGTAAATAGGTCCTTAAAACCGTTGTAAATTGATCATATGAATAACAGGTCCAAAAATACGTTGTAAATTGATCATATGGTTAACAGGTCCAAAAAAACGTTGTAAATTGATGTACATGTTTATATATGAGATCTTTAAAATAATCCATAATAGCGATTTTGTCAATTACCTCTTAGTCGTCAGCTCTTTTGTGTTTACCATAGCGAAATTCAGTAAACCAGTTATAAATCAGTTTAATTGACGGAGCGGTCGCGAGTTGCATTTATGAAGTTTCTGCCGGTTCTACATACCGACAGAATCATAATGACTAAATGTGCATCCTTTTCTACTTAATGCAAATATATTTTATCTTACACAACCAAAAGTTAACAGATTTGGAACAAGATTTTAAACATAATCCACGACATAATCTACTTCTATTATATTTTAATTATGACAATACTTTTTCGTAAATAAATTGGATTGTAATAATAAATGACAAATAATGACAAAATGTACATTGTGTCATTGCGTCATTTTCGAATTGATTATGTCTGTATGTTGAAAAATAAAAATAATATCAGTTTTGTGGTTATTGCGCATGCTCTTCTGTTTGTACCATCATTATCAATCCACCCTCGTATATTCGAAAATTTGAACTTAATACCACTATAATCACTCAAATTTTGTTTAAAATATAACGGTTATGTAATAATATATAGACCGGAAACTCATAGCATAAAATTGGCTTTGAATAGATGACAAACAATACACATAATACAGAATTTGGGGCGAAATAGATTGAGCAGCAGTATGGACACCCCTGAATAAGGAATATGGTAAGAAAGAGAAAGATGATGAAGAAGATAAAGTAGAAAATGGAAGTGACATTAAACACACAAACCAACTGCAGTGGAAATTTCAAAAGTTACTTTGTGTTTACACATTTATTTCATTAAGATAGTATCTATATAATCATCTAGGTCGAGTGAATTGTATACGTGTAAATACTTTCTCTGTAACTATTTTTTTTTCAATTTCAATTAATGTATACAAAAAAAGGATATCTATTTCCTTTTTTCTGTCTATTATTAAGGAAAACTTAACCACACCTAGATGCTTTTACGTCAACATCCCATTAAGCTAATCACATTTTTCCATGGGAAAATCAATGCAAAGAATATAACTCGGTTATATTATGGGCAACAAACAAACCAAATATAATTAGCAAACATATAAGTATGTAATTATGTAAATATATGTTTCAATTTATGAAAATGTAAAATTATATACGAGCACACATATTATTAACTTTTCATATAATTATGGATGGCAATTTTCAAGTTTATCCATTTACTATTTATGCCATTACAAAAAAATTTCTTTAAATTTATTTATTTATTTTATAGGGTTTGGCATTTATGGCGCTCCCATTTTTACCAGCTTCAAATCTTTTTTTCCCAGTTGGATTTGTTATTGCCGAACGGGTATTGTATATGCCATCAATGGGATTTTGTCTATTAGTTGCCTATGGTTTTCATTTAATGACAGAAAAATTTAATAAAAAATTAATTTGGACTTGCATGGCATTTCTTTTGATTGTACATGCATCAAAAACGTATACTCGAAATTATGATTGGGAAACGGAATATTCGATTTTTATGTCAGGATTAAAAGTTAATCAGAGAAATGCAAAACTATTTAATAACGTTGGACACGCACTGGAAACTGATGGTAAATATAGTGAAGCATTAAATTATTTTTTGACAGCGGTACGTGTACAAGAGGATGATGTTGGTGCCCATATAAATGTTGGACGAACATTTAACCATTTGAAATTATTCAAAGAGGCAGAAGAGGCTTATTTAAGGGCAAAATCATTGTTGCCAAAGGCTAAACCGGGTGAATCATACCAAGCAAGAATTGCACCAAATCATTTAAATGTATTTTTAAATTTGGCAAATTTAATTTCAAAAAATCATACAAGACTTGAAGAAGCTGATATGCTTTACAGACAAGCAATTAGTATGCGATCTGATTATACACAGGCATATATTAATCGAGGCGATATTTTAATAAAATTAAATAGAACAAAAGAAGCACAGGAAGTCTATGAAAGAGCTCTTCTATATGATAGTACAAATCCTGATATCTATTATAATGTAAGTAAATCAAATTGTTAATTAATTATATTGTAACAATTTTTGTTAGCTTAATCAAAATTTATATTGAAATTTTTGCTATTGCAAAATTCCGGCAGGCTTTTGAACTGAATTTATATATACGAGTATACAGCAATAAAATTTGGATAAGTTATGTGATTATACAACGATACGGTTATGTGTACAATATAATAAATCATTAAAAGAGATTCCATCCATATGGGTGAATACCATAGGCTATTTGCACAGTATCTATATTAGGCTTCTGTACTGTGCTTGTATGAATGCAAATTTCGGTTTTGAATTATCAATAAAAATATGATTTTTGTATTATGTAATAGTTCAATATGTTCATTGGTTATCAATTTTTTGAATAATATTTCTTTTATTTATCCCTTTTGTACTTTAACTACATTTATAACATCTACTGTTATAAATTTTTCATTTGTTGTTTAAAATACATTTTAATAAATTTCAATGTCAAGAATGTCTTAATTCAATAAAAAATTAAATAAAAGTTGCCAATTGAAGTCGCTGTCGCCGTAAAATGACAAACTTAATCTATTTTTTAACCAAAAGTTTTTAAAATTGATTATGCCGCGTTCATACAAAAAACTGCTTCAATTGTCATCTTTTTAGATATAAAACTTTGTAATTTTTGTTACTTATGCAGAAAGCAAATTTATAAATCAATCATGTATAGTGGAACTTTTTACAACTAGTATCCTAATGGTGTATTTTGCAATCGTCTACCTTGTTTATTATTGACATGTGTTTCCAACCAGTCGTCAAACATCACACGTCATCACTGACATATATGGTCATCTAGTTCCGTTGACTCTCGATCGCGATATATGTCAAAGAATGCATAAGAATTATTACCGCACCCAAAACATATATAATATTTGCATCGGTTTTAATAACAAATGCCCGGTATTCATCAACGTAATTTGTTTCAGTTCGCCTTTCTTTTAGTGTCGTATGTAATGATGAAATTAGTTCTTTTTCAGTAAAGTCAATGAAAATGGATGACATTGGTGTTCTTTCTAAGGCATTACATATTAAAGATGGTTTTTGCCATGTTTGGTGATCTTTGAATCCTGTTCATACATGAACCATTTCTACAAATCATCTGCAAACCCCCAACATCTCTACTTAAAATTATTTCCGCCTGCTCAATGAAATCAATGCCGAGCGTTTTACAATTGGTGGCATTTCACAAGATGATTTTATTTGAACGGTCAACAATTTCTGTCTCAGCCACCTTTGTAAGTACTTGTTGTAACCATCAGCAAGTGTGGTTTTGCCCATTGTCGAGTTAAATTTATGTCCATATTTTGTTAAATGTTGATATAAACTGTCGCTGACTATGTTTGTGCGTGCAGCTGTATCAGTAATTTTAACCCGTATTGACATCACTAAAAAGTGGAATACTCATTGAATAAAAGTTTATATTTTCTGTATTTTGTTTTTTCTTATCTACTCAGTTAGCACAATTGCTTCTAAATAATTCCTTTCACCGCAACCACAAAATGTTATTGTTTTTAATTGAAGTTGGAATATTGGTTATCTTGCAGCCACTACATTGTTAGGTCTATTGTATTTGATTCCGTTCATGTAACGCCAAGAAATAGACATCTCAGAAAAAAAAATTACACAGAAGTGGTTATAATTGAAAAGAAAGTTGATTTAAGCATGTCCGTCCGTCTGTCCGTCCGTCCGTCCGTCCGTCCGTCTGTCCATCCGCCCGTGCGCACGATAACTTGAGAACGCTTTGAGATATCGCTATTTTGCACATGACATTATTATCTGATTTGTGAGGCT
>JANSTX010006625.1:0-20244 GCA_027564355.1 Penthetria funebris | reverse complement strand
TTTTTTTTTTTCTGAGATGTTTATTTCTTGGCGTTACATGGACGGAATCAAATACAATAGACCCTTGGAACTTCGTTCCCACGGCCTAAAAAAATCGAGCATTTCAAAAGGCTAAATTTTATTAGGTAATCACAACAATATAGAAAATATGTTCTTATGAGTAATAAATTAAAATTGAAGCTAGCATTATAGTTAATACAGATTGCTGAACAATTATGTAACTATAAAAATCAAGTTGCATAAAAGTGGAAATTTTGAAAACATATCTATATATTGCCATAGTATGAACAACTTCTTTCCTGATGAACACGATCATAGAAAAGAAATTACCTCATCCGATGACATTACCCAGTATTGTAACCAATAAACAGAGTAATCATATTCGATATCGATTAAGAAATTTAGACAGACGTGTATACAGCAGCCATTCATTGTACAAATAAAAACAGGAATATACAGTCATAGTTTTGCCAACTGTTGCAGCACCTATTAAACAGCTGATGACAGCATGCAAATATTTTGTATAAGTTGTATGCAATGCCTATGTTATTCTGCATCATAAAAATAAATATTACAAATGGTAATCAAACATAACGATATATATATTTTATCAGAAAATCACAACCTATAGCTATAATTAGTGAGATCCAAGCATTTATGTGCGAATAAAATGTTTGTGAATCATCAAATTATTCATTATGTTAAAATTTTACAAATAGCATCGTTAAATACTTTGGAGCAAACATAAACGAAAGTGTTTTAAAAACTAAAAGGTCAAATAAAACTGATGGGAAACAATTTACTGTTTAATTTCAGATTGTTTAACAAGTCCATCGACAATTTAGACTACCTAGACTACCGAATTGATATGCGTGAACAAGTACATGGGTTGTATGATGATTTGAGTAACTGCAAGTGCAATTGTTCGGTCTTCGCTCATTTTAACTGGTCCGGCCGTGAAGGTGAACCACAACAAGTGTACCAACAAAAAACTGATAAATAATACGTGATGGGGCACACAAACATTTTTTTTAAATACATAATACACAAATTCTACGGTTTACATTTTCACAACAGTGACCACAATTTTCGCACCACTTTAATTCGCTGAACTTCACCATTTGTACAATTTGGATGACAATTAAAATATATTCAATGTATCGGCTCATAATTGATGAAACTACAGCAATTGATTACATTTTGTTATAACTCACAGTCTGGCATGCAAACTAACCGAAAAGTGTTTAAAAAAGAACTTTCAATTCAATTTAATAGTTTATTGACTTCAAATGAGATGCAACAAATAGATAGATGGACAAAGCACTTTAATGAGCTAAATGAACTAAATAGTAACACTTAAGTTGCATTCTACTCTAATTCGTAATTAAAGAATGAAAAATATATTGAATTATTGTATACAATTTTTGGTACAATAAAATGGCATATTTTGTCGCTTCCAATATGAAAGTAATCAGAATTTCTTAATGTGTTCTAGGATATGATAGTCTGAAAAGATGATATGTAAATTCAATGTATTCGTTTTTATGGGTGTACTAAACTCTACGATTCGCAAAATTGTTATTATAAACAATATTTTATCAGTTTGTTTTTTGGTTTTTTTTTTTTACAATTCTAACGTAACATATTTCAGATCATAAAATAATAAATAATAATTTACTAAATATTGAGAACTTAAGCAAATTTTCAGGATCGTAACTATCACCTTATATAATATGTAGCATATATGGAAGAATATTTGATTAATAGAATCGAATTTAAGAATCTTCCAACCATAAATGTTATTCAATTCGTAAAGAATAATTAATATAATTTAGAAAAAAAACAAAGAACCATTGACTCAATATAGAATTTCACGGTTAGTGTTATATTATATGTATTATTTTTGTTATTTCTACTCCTAGCAGCAATTTATAGTGACTCAACTCGGAATAAATAGCAAACCTAGTTATTCATTCTGGGTTGTGCCCCCATAATCCATCTAAGCCTTTTTTTTTTAACTAATTTATTAAACTACAAATCATTCTGTATACATAATGCATATATACTTTATATGAATACTTTATTAATGGACCGTTTCTATTGTCAGGATACAATTTTCGATTGAGAATTTTTAAAGTTAAGAAAAAGAACCAGTCATTTTATTCTTATGTTATTTGCCTAATTTGCATCTCTTGAAAAAAAAAGAAACAAAATTTTTATTTTATTTGTAAAGAACGAACTCACGTGATGTCTTTTGAGTATATTTACCAAAAGCTGCATCAATAGAATGGAATTTATGTACATGGAGCTCATATATTCTTTAGATAAACATGATCGCCTATATACCAGTATTTTGTCACATACAAAAAACCCATGTACATATAAGCCAAATTTATAAACGAATTGTTTTTTTATGAAACATAAGGGAAAATTTTCGTTTTTTTTTTCTTTTTTTATCTGCCTGCTATTATAGTCAAACAACAACCAACTATAGCTTAACTTAAGCTGAGTAATAATATTTAATACAAATTATAAGCATATAGTAGATAGTATTTAATTGCATAGATGCGAAGGACATATGACTTAAGAATTTTTTAAACTTAAAATAATGCGAAAAATTTCTATTTAGATTCACTAATTATCATTTAACAATTGTTTAATTAAAGTTTTGGTCTCTTTCAACGACTATAATAAATATTTAAATTTATCAATACAATCCCATATAAAACAATTTTCATACACTTATTATTATGATAATCACTATCACTATTTATTGAAAAACAAATAAATATGTACTTAATTAATAAAAAAAAAAAATGAGTACATAATTCAAGCGCGCGTATACGCAACTCGTTCGACTTAAACACAAAAAATCCATTCACGTTTTCTTGTTGCCAATGTTTAACTGTCCAACTAAAATGAGTTATTAGTTTTATAAGGTATAAGTTCAAAAATATTTATTAAAGATCGATAGTAATTATACATTGATCTGAAATGTTCAATAAAATATTAATGAAATTGAAAGGATTCATCATGATCATGTTAATCGTCACTCCGAACGACAGCATAGGGCAACAATCGCTACTGGTTAAGTACAGCCAGTACGTTCAGTTTATTTTTTTAGCCATTAATACCAGCATGTTTTATGAACGTTCTTCGATACGTTTAAATCGTGCCAGTTTCCATGAGTTAAATATAGCCGATTATCAACACAGTGTTCCGATAAGTATATAATCTTCGACGAATGTTCTACCACATTGATAATGTAAATTGGTATTTAGTAATTGTTTTCCAATAGTTTAACTCAATTTATATTTAAGTTCCAATTCAACACATCTTTTAAATGTTATAATGAAAATAGTGTGAGAGATGAGCATCCAGAGGATCAATGGGTTTTTTTACGACTATTTTGTTTTCTTTGATTATGTGTACTTATTTAAAGATATGGATTTTTCAATATCAAATGCAAAATGAAACAAAAAAATTCGTAATAAACAAACTTCAAGTTCGTTAATTACAAGTGTAACTACATATGGGATTGATATTCAGAATATAAATATATTTATATATTCTTATTCTCAGCTTCGATGCCGTGGTACACATATACATGCAATTAAATACTTCTGAATCGAAGACGTAATTATGACGAGGACAATACTTGGTTTGGACCAACCACATCTACTAACCAAAATGAAGGATTGCAGGATAACACTGTTTTTAATAAAGAACAAATCCATACGATATATCCTTAGGGAATTATTACATTGTTATAATTTTTTTTTTTAAATTTAAAAAGTATAAAGTGTTCGTATTTAATACGTTATTTTGCCATCTGAAACACCAATAAATTTAAGTGCATTTGTATGTACAATAGTCTTGTCTTTTTCTTTAAAAATACAGGTCAAAATGATGTTAATAAATGAGTGAGTTTTAAAAGGAAAATTCAATTAATGGTTTCCATATGTTTTCTAATGTACGAGTACGAAATTAATGGAAACATCAAATCCTAATAATTACATATTCATAATCTAGTCTGTAAATAATAATTTGAAATAAAATGGAGACTATGTCAGTATAAAATTGATTCCATTGTAGACGCCGTAGAACTCTCCGCTAAATGTGACCACATATTGTGAGTTTAAAATTTAAAAGTTATGCAATTAAAATACTACATTTGGCCAATGCAGTATGGTGAGTTTATGTACCCATTCTGGAATTAAAACATATAACGTACCCATATCTAATTGAAATAACTAGGTCAACTAAATGAAGAAACTGTATTCTTGATATTTATCGAAAATCTCAATAAAAGTTTCGAAATCATCATACATAAGAAATATTTTTTTAAACAGTACAATAGAATATTAAATAGCGCCAGTTATCCAGAATATTATGCTAAACTTTTAATCGACAGTTATAGTTAACTATACATAAAAACCATATGTGAGGTATATATTTGAAATTAGTATTGGTAGTACCTTTACTGGTGATACATTCAATAATATCACTTCAGATATTCTTGCTAACCTATAGAAGAATGAATGTTACAACTTTATTAAGTACTAATAAATATAAAAAGATTGATAATATTTTAAAAAAAACTATTCTATATGTTGAGAAAACTATTGTCATAATTTAACAAATAAAACTCAAATTTCTTGAGACAACAAAATTGATAGGATTATATGATTATTGATAGGGAAAGTAGGAAATTCTCTGACTTCTGTTAAAGATCTGAAGTCATATATATTGCCTGGTCATCAAAAAAATTGTCAATTCAATATGATTGTGTTAGCTAGACAGTGATCGATAATAGAAATTATGATGGTGTACATATGAAAATAAAATGTATTTTCTATTATTGACACACTAGGTCTTAATATGGTGTTTCGAAATAGTATTCCTCATCTCAAAGCTAAAGCTATTCGGTCTATATGAATATAATTTAAAAGTCAAATATAACATAATTTAATTGTAGAACCATTTTTAACATAAATTGTTTATATAAATTCATGGTTCTTCCAATAAGATGCGACCAATTGATTTCACATTACAAAAACTCCCCTAATGAATCGAATTCAGAGCCTATCTGAAAGAAAAAAAAAACCATAAAGATGATGTTTATTTATTATTTAAACATTTTACTGTATACATGTTGATACTTTTGATATTAATGGTATCAGGTTAATATATGTAGTAAATATATTTAAGATTCGAGAATGGAACTCAATATACACAGTCAAAGAAAGTAGTAAATTTTATGAATAAAAATATCGTCATAATGTATATTTACATATTAATAATATATTTGTAATTATTCAAAAAAAAAAAAAAAAAAGAGTAGAGGAAAAGCAAACCACTGCCTCTGACTTCATCATAACTATTTGCTTACATAAATGAATAAAATCCACAAGAATTTGGAATTGTTGAAAACATTCGCTGCGGTATGTACTCAAGATGATGAGCCTCTTTTTCATAACCTTGGCAATTGTACATAAACGGAGTACCGAGTACATATTTCGATGGTACTATAAATTTTTGTATTTATTATTGTTTCTTTGAATGGTTTCTTATTCTGTTTTTTTTTCCTTTTTTTTAAATTTTTTTTTTTTGATTCTTTTTTATTTATTTTCTTTTTTTGTATATTGCTTTTGTATATTATTCTACATTTGAATTATTAAAAAAATATTACTGCGTAAATATGAACTGAGAATATGATGTACTTAAATTACACAGAGTGGTCATTTCTAATGTCGTATAAATGAAATCTGAAAAAATATAGGGTATTTTAAATAATATAAATAGCTTATACATATCTATCAAAATGTAAGCGTAGCTAGTAAAAAGCTACCACTAGCTCACCAATCCACATATTAATAGCATGAACAAGTAAGAAAATAATCGGTAGAATACACAAATGGGAAATGCGATATCCTATCATGATGGATGTTAGTGTTAAGCTGACATCCAGAATACTCTGTATGTTCGAAACCACTAATAGCTTTGCTAGTATTTTTAATTTAATTGACAATAAAAATGCTTCTAATAACTGATAAAATAATCTGAATTCAATTTAATTTGCAATTCAAACGATTATCAATCAAATGCAACTTATTTTTATTTGTTAAAATTCATAATGTGATTTATAGTTTTCAAATTAATATGGCAGTTATTATAAAATACTAAAAAAAAAAAGTTTACAAGTAAAAAGAGTCGAAACAAAACTATAGTAGGATATTTGAATGGAATAGAAATAAGTACACAAAATTCAAATAAAAGTTCAAAATATTAACTAAAGAAGTTGGCAAACTCAAATTATCTCTAAATTTATTAAAAACAATCAAATGTTGAGAAGAAGATATACTGTAGTAGACACAATGAATTATAATTTGGCAATGGGACTAATATATAGCATGTATAAATGTGAGCAGCGTCTGCCAGTTGAATAGGGTAAAATATCGCAATATTAGGTAAAATTGTTTATAATCAATCTGATGTAGAGAATCGGGTAAATGCCGGATCAAATGCATATTTTTATTTATTTTATGGGAAACTTAATTGTACCTTTTTCAGGTAATACTTAATGTGACTGGTGTTTGGTAACGTCCAAATTAATATCGTAAATTTTATTATGTCCATTGATGGTGATAGACAGCATTTACAATTTCTCGTTTAACGGTAATGTTCTTTCCATGATTATAGATTTTTTTGATGATCACATCTAGTCTAAGACATTTTTCCTAATTCTATATAAGCTGATATAGTCCGTCAGTCGTATAGTATCAAAAATTTTTAATAATTGTCTACATATAGAGTTGTTATTCCATTATTCGATAATTTCCGTAAAATAATTTCTTAAATATTTATCAAGCAAATTTGGATGATGTAATGTTGCAACTATGTTTATAATAGATGGATTTAATTCAGAAAATTAGTGATTCATTGTCATTGATCTGCCTCCTCAGCCTTATCCATACATATACAAGTATATGCATATAATTTATGATTAAATATCGATAAACACTCTGTTCTTTTTAAAAGCTGTGGCATAATAAATAGTTTTTATGACTATAATTTGAACACAATTTGACGTGTAATAATAAATGATTGATAACTGATAAAATTAACAACAACATTATATATTAATATTTTTTGTAAACTCATTAATTAGATGACTGATTAGATATTCGTACTGATGTCAACCATAAACAAAACTTAATTAAATATATTATTTTTGTCCATGTTGAACCATTGCGAGTACAAATATAAATTGTAATTAATATGAAAACTCATATATGCATTTTATGATAATGCAAATAAAAAAAAAATATTACTGTGATTGATTATAAAATACCATAATTATATATCTAATCTATGGACAAACACAAAGAAAATTTATACATCAGAATACTTAAGTACTAAAATGTCTGAAGATTAACAACAAAAAAACCATATTCATATGATCTCTCAGTTTTAAATTCATAAACATTATGTAAAGTAAAAAAAATAAAACACATCTCAAAATCGCTATAATTTTCTAACTTCTCGCTTCGGAATTGTAGAATGGTGAATTGATAACGTTAAGTATGAGCTTGAGATATTACTGCAACAAATTTTACTCAGTTTCAAATTATAAAGAGACAGATATAGACAAATGTATATATGCTTCAACTTCTAGATAACGTCCAAACAAATGGATAATTAATGCTGAAGACAACGGTTTTGATGCTATTAAAATAAAAATTGAAAGCAGCTAACGTTAAAGATACACTTCCAATCTTCTTTCTTTTCCTTTTTTTAATAATATGTGTATCAAGATTTTAATAATACTAGGTACATTTTATTTCAGCCACACTTTATCTTAAAATACTAATTAAATTCTTTAAAACAAATAATAGAGAAGCAAAAAAGAATCTTAAGTATTTTGTTCAATAAAGAAACTATATTTTGACAGAAAAGAACTGGGAAACTATTAGTTCTGTATGGATGCAGAACTATATTGGATTAACTTCAGTGTGCACAAACCTTCTATAAAGATACATAAAAGAATTCATCAGATCAGCACACTTTACTGAAAAGTTTAAACGAAAATCAGATACGTTAACAGATACACACATATTTACCAACATTTCCTAAAGAGATTATAACCATTACAGATCGTCAACTTAACCTTTCCGCCTGAAGAGCGCTCAACCAAAAAACTGCATTACATAGTGAAATATTTCATTGTAATATAGTTGATCGGTTGGAAAATTATGCAGATAGATTTACAAATTCACAGCTATCTAGTTTGTTGGCGAGATATGTATTCACCAAGGCTATACAAATAACACAATACATACATATTTTCTAGGATTCCACGCCATAAAATTGTCATTTATACTGGAGTTAAATATAGGTTGAACAATCTCAGTATGTTCGCCGAATACTCCGCCTGTAATCAAATGACCAAATTAATAGAATTATAATTGACAAAAATAGATCACAAATTTTAATTGGTTTACTATATCAATCACATTGTAGTTATTATACTATACAAATAATACAAATAATTTAATTGCGGAGAAGCATAAGACATAAACTGCAAATTTAAAAAAACAGCAATGTAAAATATGTACATGGTCAATGAAAACAATGTAGTCGATAGATAGATTGAGAAAAATACACGACGGGATAAGAGACTGGGCATAATATACGATGTAAATTTAAATTACATTAGGGAAACTTAAAATCAAATAAGAAAACTGTATGATTCAAAATAAATTGTTTAATTCACTTAAATGATTGCTGTTTGATCTTAACTCCAAGCAGATTTAAAGATTATGTACATATATAGTGAAACGATAAATTAAAACCTAAATTAAACCCACATTCATTTCATAACTTTTAGGTTATTTGAGTTCACTATTGAACATAAATCTTATTCTGTCTACTATCATTGTAACATGTGTGTAATGTCACATAAATAAAACGATCTTTGAGCTGATTTCTTCTGTAAACATACCTGACTATGGTACAAATGAGAGTTTTTATCTGGTCGTAAACAATATAATTGTTGAGAATGTGTTGTATCCATTTAAGAGATACTGATGTCCCTAACACACTATAACATCTAATGATATTGGTAAAGGAATGGATTCTTATTAGTAACTTAAATTGTATGATTTTTATACGTACACCATTTTGTGCCATATTGAATAATTTATTAGATTCAAGAATTTATAAAACGATGTGAAAGGTGTCACGTATCACTCATCGATAAATGGTTGACCACCAGTCATTATAAAGATGGGATACACCACAATGGTCAAACTTATTTAACTAAAAACGACTAAAATAATTTTTTTATTATTGTTATGTTAACACTTACGCCTTCATCGACTGATATAATAGACATTCCAAAAGTTTAGAAATTTATGATCTGGCACATCTGCTTTTGTTCAATCATTTTATATATTAGTTGTATATAATAATCAATCCGAGCAATTCCACTTTTAAACACATTTTATTACTGTTACTCTGTTTTTACTTTTAATGTTTAAACTAAAATTTAAAAAACAAAACATTGACAAAAATCATTTCAATCAGAAAATGTAATTTTCAAAATCGAGATTTTTTTTCAAGCGGCTAATATTAACTGATAAATCACTAAACAAATGTCTTGGATAATTTCAATTAGATGTTTATTTACTTATACTTAGTATATGCTAAGAAATAGAAATAATATTACTTATATGTTATTGAAATTTGAAATAAAATAATAAATTGTAAATGCAAAATGCAAGCTAAAAACATATTTAGGTTAAAATGTAAAATTCCAATCCAGACTGTCCGCCAATATTGAAAAAAAAACAATTGCGCATACTCACCACATAGTGTTTCTCAAACTTTTAGTACCTATAATTAGCATTTACCGCGAAAATTGCATTGTCATTTCAATAAAAAATGATGACTACTATGGCTTTGTTAAATTTATTAAATTCCATTGAATTATATATTAGTTTTTATTAATTGTTTTATGATTAACTGAAATCAAATTACAGTAAATTATTTTATGTTGTTATTGTAATTTGTAAATAACATGTATTTGTTGTATTACAGATCGTTTATTTTATATTATATAACGTTATAGTTGTGTTTTTGATACATGGGGTTGAGGATAACCAAAACGCATATTTGAATATCTTCAAAACAGTAATTTCGGAAAATATAAGTTATTTACTACCTTTAATGTACATTTTATTACTTATTATTGTGCAAATGGATTTCTAATTTATCCTATCAAATTATCGTAGTTTCATCTGCACATAAACTCAATGGATTGGAAATAAGACCAAAAAAAAAAATTAATAGTTTTTCTGTCTCTATTTTATACATTTTATATAAATTAATACATAAAACTATAATGAAGGTGATGTAAATTTATAATAAACATAGATTTTTTGGGGTTTTAGGGTTTTAGTTACGCATAAATACAATACATCAATTGGTAAATAACGACTGTAGGTTGCAGGATTTTTTTGTTTGTTCCTTAACATACCTTGTGGTAATTCTTTTTTTGCATGCAATGTGCATTAACATTCTAAATTGTCTTAATCCCAATCATGGATGAAAATTGAATCCAAATCATTTACATACAAATTCTTGTGTTCCAAGCAATAGTTTTCTTGAGATTATATTATGTTCAAACAAAGTCGCTTATATTTATCAAATTACACTAACAACCAAATTGTTCTCGATAGAATGTGTACTTTGTTCAGTTTGTTGATGTTTTTAACTCCTAATTCGTCAGTAACTCGAAATGCATTCTGTTGCATTATCATTTTATGTTATATAGACGCATAATAATAATAGCATTAAATTGCACTTAATATGTTGTTCTAATATGCAAGTAATATCAAATGTCAATCAAAACAATTATAAATTTAGATTTTGTGAATTAGTAGCTATCTAATTTGTTGGCTTGATAGTTTTCACCTGTTCTACATACATGACACATAATCTTTAATGTTTCACACGACAGGAATTGACATAAATTGTGGTCGAGTTATCGATGATAACACGTGCAGGTAAAGGTGGGTTGAATAACCCAAATGTTTGTCCGTCACTCCACCATTCGTCACCAAACAAATTAGTCATCATTTTGACATTTACGCCTCAAGAACGCATAATGCGGCATTATGATGCTTCCTTACCGTTTCAAATATACATGTAACATTAAAAGTGAACTCAAGTAAGTATAATTGAAATTTAGCAACTGGAAAATATGGGATCAATTATAATTATTCAGTAATACATTTTTAGTAGAGTGCTTTTGTTGAGATGTTTTTTCAACAAACACGACACTAACACCATCTTTTTCAGCTTCGAGCACACGCCATTGCGGACATATATCGTGAACGAGTTACTAGGGATACCACGTGGAGGTAAATATGGGGATTGAGTAAATTCAAAGATAGTCGACCATTCTATTCGTCACCATAGTTAGAATAGTTATATTTTATTAATATATTAGGTAATAAACACTACTTTTCCTCAATTTTATATGTTTGGCAATAGTAGAATGGCATTGGTGGACTGGTAGCAATATATTATAATATTAAGCATAGATAAAGAATATATTATATTTATCGAATTAATTGCTTATTAGTTATGCAGACATTGCAAAATTTGCAGGTACTACGCTTTTAATCATTGCATCTTTTATTAATTATTTGCAATATTAACTGAACATTTCTTTTATTATATTTCATGATTTTTTTTTTCTTATCAGCATCTATGCAAATAAAGTGTTTGATTAATTACATTTTGGTTTTGTTATGATAATTGCCAGATAAGATAAAACACAAACATTATATTGAAATGTATAGTCAATTTGTAATTGGGACAAATTTATTCGTCCAATTATTTTATGTTAGACAAATTTAGTATCTACAAATGTATATACAATAAGTCGAAATCCTATAGTTTCTAGTTGCAATGGGATAGCATTGAAATCAATGGGATTTCCCAATGCAAAATGTAGAATCAATTTTAGTTGTTCGGCTCAGTAGGGGTATTTATTATTTTCACCAATTAGATCACAACGACAAATATTCTGTGCTCGACTTATCGGTGGTATCATGATGTTATTAGATTTCTCCATTTGCCATCTAAATGGTATCTAAATATTACTCCTTAGTGATCATGAATTTAATAAATGCGGTAAATTTTAAGGCCTGAAATACTGCGGCTTATATACTTTTTAGACCAACTATTCTAACATTTTTTCATTTTATTTCAGAAAATGATGTTCGCAATTAAGATCTTGACAAACACAATGAAGAAAGAAATTTCAGTGCTATACGCATTAACAAAGCTGCCACTGAAAGAGTAGTTTTAATTTAAATTTAATAGAACCAATTGGCCAAAATTGGATGGTCGGAAACTATGGCGTACACACATATGGGTGATGGTGTATAAGGAAAATGTTAGCGACTAGCGGAACAGGTACTTTAGTAGAAAAACCGGAGCGAAAGTAATAAAAAAAAAAGATCTAAAGACAATGTATTTTGATCATTAAACGTTCAAGCATAAAGTTTATTATTCATCGATTGGAATTGCAGTAATCAACGATACAATAATGAAACTGCAGATGAACATTTCACATATATATAAAAGAAATTATGAATGATACGATGATTTGATGATATGTTGATACAAAAAACCGTCAACTCAAGTCAAACTATAGAAAACTCTAATGGTTTTTTTCGAAATTAAATATTTGAATCTTGAACAAGTTACAAGCACAACACCATATAAATTATTAACGCTAACTTTCGTTGATTTTCAGTTTTAATATAGCTGGTTGATGTGATCCAAAAGCATAATAATTGTTTATGAATTCAGAGCCTAGTACATGTTGTAAGATAAATCATGTAGATGAGGTGATCAAAGATCCAGACAAGGCATATGATGTTGACATTTGAACGATCATAAAATATAGATCATGTTAATTCTATCTGAACATGTAATACCTTAGAAACACTTACGAATTTCACAAAAAAATGTGATAAAATTAAATTATTTTAACGTTTAATGTGCATATAAAATACAATACATTTTGGAACAAAAAAAATCGATCAACAACAACAACCTTACACTATCGAAATTTCGTGTATTTTTTTTTTTTAGTCTTTTTTTTGTGATAAAATAAGTCGAAAATAGATAGGTTTTTTTCCGTATTAGATTGAAAATCATTTAATATCTCATGAAGTGTAAACGTTATTGTTACAAATTTAATTGTTACTAATAAATTACAATAAAATTTATATTAATTATTACAGTTATTACAGATATTATCATAGTTCATAACATATTACCGACCTGAGTACATATTATAATGGAGTGGTGGGCATTTATTTGGATTGGCATTAGTTTTGCAATATTTATTTCTGTTTTAGTATAATAATCAGACTTTAAATTGTAATAATTATCTTGCTAACTATAGTTTTTAATTTGTAGGAATCAATTCATAGAGCTGCTAAAAGAAGACGAGCACTTGCAAGAGATCGAGAAATTGAAACCCAATTAAGTAAGAAATTTAAATTATTTATTGTTGTTAGTAAATTGTTTGCCACATTCTACATTATTATACATTTAAAATATTTTAATAAAAATTTTTGGTAACTAGGAGGACATCAATACCATGTTTACACAATTCAACCAACATCTGTACCAATAAATGGAAATAATCAACCAGCAATGATGCAACAACCACCTATACACTTCAAAGGTAAATATTTTGGAAGTTTATATTTTAAAAGTAATCATTAATATCAGTTCAATATTTTACAAAAATACTTTTAAAGTAATAATAAATCACAAATTGCAACGATAACAATAAACTCATTAATTGCAATCAATTAAAAGATTTGATATATGAAATATGACCTTAAAATGAAATTAAATGCGTAAGTTGCACGGCATGTAGTTCAAATTTTGCATCAAGGTGAAATGACGTATGTAAAAGTATAGAGGATACGTTTAAAGCTTATATTCCATTCGAATGCTGTGTAACTATAATGTGACCAATAGGGCATTGTGTTAATAAATTTAATACAAAACTCATACTAGTTATTCTTATTCGTAGGCCGTCACCTACATTAATCAATAATTACATCCCTATCTCGGTAATCTAATGTCTTTCAAAACTTTATGCAAGGTTTATCACTCATAAAATTACCGAGTACATTGAAAGCAAGAATTTGATTCCTGACACACAAATAGCGTTTCAGCAGGGGGTTATTCCACTGGTTCACTGGTCACGCACTATTTAGTATCTTAGCTATGATTATAATTCCAATCTATAACAGAACAAGAATAGGTGCTTCACTTGATTGTAAAAAGGCATTCGATATTGACCAATTCGCTGATATACAAACTGAAATATATATGCACGAATCTTGTAAATATTTTTTATAAACGTGTCTGATTCATCCTTAATTACTACTGTCATAACATTGGATTACTGTATACAATATACTTCGCAGATTTAACATTCACTTCTACCATCTTCGGCCGTATTTAAATACCATACATTCTATCTCAAAATTGAAATATACTGATGGTATTCCTATGCTTGCATCGTACTCTAATTTGTCATATGCTTCTAAACAAATACAAATATTATTTAGTATTGTATTTTTAATTTGTATTCTTTTTGGTTTTTTTTCGAACTCCTAATGAACTCTATGTTTAAAAAATAAAAGAAAATTTAATATTATTATTCAAATACTTCTCTATATTTATTATACAAATAAACACATTACGATGGTATCTATGGTATGCAAACATTTTTATAAACAACTTTCGCTTTTTATTCATTTATAAGCTCATTATTCCACTAATTGTTTGTATTTATATATTCATTGAACGTTTCTACCTAGCATAATACATACAAATTCAATATTTTGTAGTCAAGTATCATTTTTAGTGTAAACCAAAAAAAGGTAGCTATCAACCATATGAGTTGAATGCTGAGAAAAAGAATCATTGATTTGAAAAAAGGATTTACAAAACAAAATATTGAAGCTACACCCAAATAGGGTTAATAAATATAACAAATACACATTAATTAGAAAATTTGTATATTTTTATTTGCTACCAATGGACCGGTTAACTTATAGCTTATGAAACGTATCTATATCTCGAAGTTGTGTCGCTCAATAGATGAAATTTTAATAGATAAGATCAGAGAAATTAAACCGCCACTACACAAAATTATTGTAATGTAGAACACAAAGGAACTGTTATATAATCAAATAAGAACTATGTATTTGCTAGTACCCTCTACGTTTTCTAATCAAGTAACATCATTTTAATAACCATTTAAAATTCTATTTCAGTTGATGATCTACCACCAAAATATGAAGAAGTTGTAATAATGGCATCATCAACATCAACAACAACAACTGTACCAAATAGTAGACCAATTGTTACAACAACTACTACTACAACTTGTTAAATGATTTTTTTTTTAAAATCACTAATTTTGAAATTTTAAAACACGAAAAAAACAATAAACATATTTATGTGCGTTTTTAACAGAAAACTTTATTATACTTTTTGATTTGATGTGTGTGGATGTTTGCGATAAATTTAATTAACATAAATATATTTTTTAAAAAAAAACAAACAAACGAAAAAGAATTTATTTAAAAACTTACTTATACTCGTATACATAAAAAAAAAAAAAAACATCATTATTCTATTGCTATTTTATTTAAAACATTCAGTCCATTAATAAGACAAAATTCTCGTTTATTAAATGCAAAAAGTAAATCGGTCACCAAAAATATCTTCAAAATAAAAATATGACATTATTAATAAAAATTTTATTAAAAAATTAATAAAATTAAATGAACATACCTGTGCACTAGCAAATGCTAATGTGGCACCAAAATAAAAATTTGCATTTGCAGAATTTGCATAAATCCATAAATGCCAAACAGTTGGTGCTAACGCTGATGTTATCAAAAATATACAAAATACAATGAAATTATTTGCCATAACTAAAAGAAAATTAAAAAATCATTTACGTTAATCAATTAGGGTACAGTCGTCTTAGCTTATTTTATTCAATAATATCTACTTACACCTTGCTGAACTTTTCCATAACGGCAATAATGACATATAGAAAGCAACATCACCAATGCATGGATATGACCGAAAAATAACACTTAACGCAAATAAAATTGTTGCCAAAAATAGTGGTTGTCTACGCAATTTTATTGTTAACGGAAATAGATATAAAATTGTGCCATTTATTTGAAATGAATATAAAAATAATAAACGAAAATGTTCGAACATTTCGGTAAAAAAATACCAAAATAAACCGATATTCGGTTGAAGATCTCGATGATAGAATCTGAAATGGTAATTTAAATTTGATAAGAAAGTCATGCATTTGGTCAGCATTATGATCACAACAAACCATTTATAATAATAGTGTTCTTAATCTATAGATTTAATATAATAAAAGTGGTTTTAATTGTGATGAATACGAGCTAGAATTGGTAATTGGATCAATTTACTGGTTACATTTGATAACTACAATATCTGGCGAGAAAATAGCTAAAAAATATGGTACTTAATTTGTTTTTGGATTATCTAATGTTATTGGTTGTTGTTTATGTTTTTTTTTTATATACCAATGGCTTCATATTGGGATATTAAATATTTATTAGAATCGTTCAGGGAGTAGTAAGAATATTTATAGTATTTAAAATTTAATAGTGTAATATTATTCAAAAATAATTATAGGTGGTTGCTTATCTATTTATGCATAATTTAGTAGCATATTGGATACCCTCTAGTGAACGCAGTAATTTTATGACGGCATAACATTCGAAACTCGGCAGGTCTAGTAATATTTTATTTAGTATTTGAATACATAATGTATGTGGTTAAATTGAACTCATTTTGCAGATTATATCTGGGAAAAAAAAAAACATCAAAATCAGTTTGGTTAAATAATTTAGGCCAATTTGGTGGTATATGGCGATTTATTTAAACATTATCGAGAATTAATGTGCGAAAAATGGTTCCAACTACTGTAGTTTAATTTTCAATGGTCTATTTTCAATAAGGAATTGCATATTCGCGCTGTAATTTCGAATTGGCACTTATATTTGTTATACTCGTATGCATACCTCAATGTGCACATACATATGGTGCTCCAGCAAGTATAATTGATATGAGTCTAAATTTTGATTCTGTAATAATGGATACTTAATTCCGGTATTTTTTTTACTAATTGAATTTATTGTCCCTACTATATTTTTATCTCATTATTATTTCACTTGATTCTATGTCCTATACCTGCCACAGATTTTAGAACAGCATGTACCATCATTTTTACAGATAAAATTGTCTGAAATAGGTCGATGTAATGAGTTGTATTTAATAGATTTTTTTGCCGTCCTTGTCCAAATCCCTAATCATGGTCGGACCTCATGCTTCTCAATCTATTTCCTTACAAGTTTCTGAGTTTTTGACATCATCTTTACGCCGCATAGAGCGACATTACTGGAAAAAATACAAAGCAATCATAATTATTCAGTTATACATTTGAATATTTCTGTGGAATGGTGCATAAATCCTCAGCTACTTAATTTCTTGTTTGAATTGTTTTTTCAACCTTTTTCAACCTGTCGACAAACACGACATTAACAATCATACATTTGTCATCAAATTATTAAATATCGATTATTAATGAAAGATATTTGTATTTTTAAAATGCAAATTTTTTAACTTTATTATGTGACTAAAACAATTTCATTTTGATGCACCTATTGGTTTAGGCAGTATTCTAAGTTCAAATTATTGTAAACATAAAAAATGTTGTCTAATAGTTAAGGTGGTTGCCTCTTCTTAGTTAAAGGTCTTGAATTTAATTTCCTATTTGTACATGTCTGATATTATATAATTTAAGTATATATTTTTGAATTGTCCATTAAAATCTATTTTCCATATACTTTCCCCCTGTTAATATGCTGCTAATAAAATGTGATCATCTGTGATTACTTACAAAATTGTAGGTTGATACGACTTATTTTAGAATTAGCTGATGATGAAAATACTTTATTCGCATATTAGGAAAAGATAGTGTTGTAATGAAAGTGTTTTCTGTTAATATAGCGTTCAATATCAATTTACGATATGAATATTAATTTGGTTCTAATGATAACAAAGGTGACAATGAGGAAGTGAAATTCAAAATATGTATTTGTATTTTGTATATAAAATTATAAAATATATTGATCATCATGGGTCCTATATGTGAGATGCAACTACCTTAACTATTACAGTATAAATACTGCTCTGTCATCATGGATATGATCTACTACCAATAAGATTTGATAAAGAAAAGTATCATTGAATTTAATAACTAATAATATTATTATAATAGAAGATATATATATATATATAATCTATTCAATAGTGTGAATAATTGAACACCAGAACACTTATATATTTTGTATGTAATAACTTATTTTCAATATATATACCACTCCTATTTTATGGCAAATAAGAAATCAATCATAGTGTAATATTTTAAAATACAATTTAATGTATGTTGTACTTGTATGTATGAGTAATTTTAAATTTTCCAACATTATCATATATTCCACATAAATAGGATTACATCACAATCAAAAATAAAATAATTTTATGTGCCGACGTAAAACTTATCAAATACATTAAATGTAGATAAGAACATATCTACAAATGATATAACTAATAATATAAAATCAATAACAACACTTACATAAATCCAATGGTTGAATCGAAATAAGTCCAATCGCCAATAATCCAAAATGATAAATAACTAATGCCCATCAATAGAACAATATATGTAAAAATAATTTGCACAATATTTCTGTTAAAATTCTTTACATTTTCACTTAATAATAAAGCTGCCGGAACAATTAAAACAAATGGATAGAAATTCTTTTGTGTTTCTAATGCCAGAAATAGACAACTTAGAAGTGTATTTTTTTGTGATAAAAATAAAAAGAATGTCGCTAATGTTAAATTACTCCAAACAGTTGTTGTCTGCCCAATACAATTCATTATTGAAAAAGGATTAAATAGATAAGCTATGCTTACATAAAATGGAATGTTCTGAATATCCTCAAATTTTATATGTAATTCAGTTGTATCTGTAGCATATGTTTTTAATTGATTTTGTTGTTTTGTGTACTAAAAAAAAAAAAAAGAGTATAGTAAAGAATTAGAATATTAGAATGCACATCAAATAAAGTTAAAAAAAACTGCCTACCATTTCCAAAATAAATGTTTTGGACATTTTATACAAAAATGCTCCAGTAATTAAATCCATTAAAATAAATATCAATGGTATACATGTCGGTATGAATGTTATTAAGAAATTTGTAGCAACTAAGATCAAGGGACTCTCATGATACATGTCACCTGTATATGGATTTACATCTTCATTATAAAGATATACACCTTCTTGTGCTGATTTCAAAGAAAAGAAAAAAGAAAAATAAAGAACATTTACATTATTATCCTCATTATATTCATTATGTTATTTATTTATAAAATTTTATTGCCAAAAGTTCACCTCTTTTCCATGAATTCAGTGGAGTTGATACCTCAACCCGATTACTAATAATTTGTGCATATTTTGAATATAAAAATAATAATCTTATGGCACCAGCGAAAAAAAAACTGACACATATATTTCCCTTCATATTGTTCCGAATTTTATAAAAATAAGAACATAAAGATGTGTACCGAGAATTGGAAATTTTTAATAATACATTTTGCAAAAATTATAATTTCATTATTTTAATTAATGTTGAGGGTTATGTTGTTATCAAACAAATAAATGTCATTTTTATATTATATACGGCACAATTATATATTCACAATAATCGAAATAACATTCAATTCGCCATTTATTAACATTTTTACATATATTTTGGCATGAGATTTAAAATTAATTAACCACATCAATTCTAGGGTTGGCAACTAAGTAATTGCGGATGGCACTCATAGATAGCGTTAGTTGAATTTTTAGATTTGGTAACGTTATCGAAATGCCAAACAAATGTTGTTATCTGATAGTTGATACTTCAAACTGTCAATAAGTAAAAAAAAAATTGTTATCGGTTGTGTAGTTTTTGTTTGGTGTCTGTTGAAAAATGGAAAATCAAAACGAACATTTTCGTCATA
>JANSTX010006603.1:0-20254 GCA_027564355.1 Penthetria funebris | reverse complement strand
TTTATTTCTTGGCGTTACATGAACGGAATCAAATACAATAGACCCTTGGAACTTCGTTCCCAGGGCCTAAAAATTAACACTTAATTGAAATGTTTAAAAGAAAAGTGTATTCCAATATATGAAGAAGAGAATGTTAACCGGATATGTAGGACGTAAAAATTGTTCATCTTGAACTGATTGTTTAATATTTGGGTGTATAGACAAGACTTATATTACATATAATTTCTTTTTTAAAATATGGCGATTATCTGTCTACAAGTACAACAATATGTTTTTTTTAACACTTTTGGAAGCAAAAAAAAAAAAAACGCAACAAATAGGGCTGGCTGCTACACGACATAAATCGTTTAAAGTAAAAAAAAAATTGTCACACCTTTTTGTGCTGCTCAACTTTATAAGTCCTTTCATATAAAACTTAGGCGACGTGAATTGAATTGAAACTTTTCTGAATTTTTTAAAAATATAATTTACATACAAAATATTCTTTTTCTTTTACATATGCCCGTATACTTGAATACACAAGACTGTAATTTTCTCTTTAATTTATTCTAATACATAAAAAAATGTTGTTTAACATAAGTCATATAAGGTACGAGTATACGTATATAAACAAATAAATTTGCATATCATAATTCATTGGACCGGATATGCAATTGTGATGATGCAACAACTCGTACGAACTTATTATATACAGACAGAAATGTAACATCTAAGGTAATATACGGATAAAGAATATATAAACACATAATTTCACATACTATTCTCTATGGATTTAGCTCTTGAGTTTCTACATCAAAGTGATTTCAGTCTATCAAAATCAAAAATAATTAATCAAAATATCCAGTAATTCGATACATCCCTCCCTATGTTGAGTAATCTTGAATTCACCATTACATATACGGCAAATGCGAGACTATTTAAAATAATGAAAATGACGTATGCTTAAAGGACACTAAATATAACGACAGTCATTTCATGAACATATTGCAGCGAGGAGAATTTGTGGAGGTCTATATATACAATCATTTCTATGGTATTGATTTTATTGCATTTCCAATCAATTTAACCTAATTTGAACTCAAATATTTTATCTATTGCTGAGATATGGCCAAAAATAAGCCTAAAAACTATAATAAACTAATACTTGATAGCTAATAATATTTTTTTTTATCCTATGATATTTAATAGCTTATGACATGTGGCGTATATAAGATATACTAATTAAATTTTATTTTTTTTATTGTTGAAGATATTCATAATTTCATTGAAAATAATTTAAAATATTGTGAAAGAATTTATTTGTGAGTATGAAAATAAAGCATTGTAAGATTATTTATTCACAACATCTTAAAAAGTGCTCACATTAAAGAAAATTATTGTATGTTTTTTTAATAAAATTAATGCAATTTAATTCTCGCACAATTCATTAATTCCCGAAGAAAAAAACTCATCTTCATTTTATACACAACCTACAATGGAATCTAAATATGAATGGGGTTTTTTTTTTCTTTGTATACTCTTCATTTATATTATTCCATGGAAATTATAATCATAATATTCATGATTGTATGTCGGTTCAATAGAAAAAATATGTTACATTAATCTCATTAAATTAATGACATTCACAGTAGTGTCCCTAAAATTTAATCTTTCTAAAATTATATAGTAGACCACGTCGAAGTTAATAAATAATGGTACAACATACTCGTAAGTTCATTGCACTCAAACAAATTTAGCACATTTTTTCAATCACGTAATAATTAATTAAAACTGTTCTCAGTAGGATTTGGTGTATCACCCTCAGTATTCTCATGACGTAATTCCTTAAAAAATAGTATTCAGAGCAATATAACTCTACTGCATGCCCAGTATTTAGATATTGACTCTAAATATGCGATAACCACGCGATATAAAAAATCAACTGATAACGATTTACACATACTGCCTGATTTCACATCGACCACTCTTAGCGTGAATATATAATGCGAGGAAAAAAAATTAAACCCATATGTAATAAGATATGGTCCAATACTTTGGTCACCACTATATTATGCACAATATTCAGGTAAATATAGCTTGGTTGACTCACTCTTTAATTGTTAATTTTATATTTAGTTACAGTATTATTTTTTGAAGCACTTTTACAATGCGTATACATTCACATATGTGCAACCAAATTTCTCAAATTGTCCACCACAAGCTGATGGTATTTTAACAAGTCAGTAACCCCTCAGCTATTCCATTTTAACTTAAAATACGTATCAAAGAGAATCTTGAAATTTAATTGTGCGATCAAATGTAAAATCAGCAGAATACTAGTGCAAGGGAATCCCCAAATATGGGGTGAAAGATACTAGCGCCAATATAATATTTATGTAGCAAAGTGAAAGCCCACATTCACATTGCGCCTAAACTGAAGTGATCTATGTGACTGGTAGCACGTCCGTTCTATTGTTTATAAGTTCAAAAGGTCGCCTTTAAAATCTGCAGAAGAAGTCAAGAGTTCCATTATTTCATATATACTGCGTTCCGAGAGAATTAAATTACGTACTACCCCTTCGAATAGTTAGTATTTTTTTGGTTCAATTGACTGTCGTATTGATATCTAGTATGTGGAATGACGTTAATGCATGTGTATCGGGCTCTTTGGGTAGCATCACAACTTCATGACGAAAATATGGTTTCATTTATTGGTCGTCATACTGTCATTGAACAAAGAACACAAACATATGTATCATATATTACACCATTCATTTAACCTAATTCTATACAAATAAATATGATATTTAAAAAATTTTAATATACCATCATCCCTTAAAATATGTGCACTATTTTGCATTATTATTTTTTAGATTATCATGGATTATTTTGATTTAAAACTAACTTACTCGTGTAACTATAACCATGTTTCCACTTCATTGACGCCTGTATATTTGTCCTTTTATGGCTTCGCCTGAAATTGGAAATACGAAAATAAATATTCAAAAATTGATTTGTTTCTAATTATTGATTAGGTTGTTGTTTGTTTTTTTTTTACTGTTTCAAAACATGATTGATTCTTAAGTTTTGTCTTTATAAAATAAATAAAATTATTGATTGTATATTGATAGAACCATATGTAACTATGTACCCATTCGCCTACATAAAAGGAGCCATTAAAGCGTACTCAAGTTATCGCGTACCGCACATAATTTAAAATGATAAAACAAAAATTTCAAATATAGATGACATCAAAATGTATGTGACAATGCACAAGGTTACTGAGCTATTGACAATGCACAAGGTTACTGAGCACCAGTTAAGCGCCAGCAAGGTCAAGTTTAAGTATCGTACCCTCCCTTCCTTATTGTACACTTGTTAACCTTATCAAAATATATTCTTGAATATGTTGTTCCAGTGTCTGATGACAATTAGGTAAGGTGAGAGAGGAATAAAGGACGGAAGATTGAGTTTAAGATGGAACTGCTTTTCGAAATATGTTTGATTTTTTTGTAAAATTGACCTATATTCAGAATTAATTATCAAAGGTAGACAATCTTTAAGGGTATCAACTGAAAAATATACAATTAATTATATAAGTGCACGATTCCACTATTAAATAATTCAGTACAGTTGAACAATTCCACAGTGGTCAAATATTCTATTCATGTACAAACGCGATTTGAAAAGTTTCTCGTTAATTCGATCACACGTCATGAATTGGCATTACATAAAGATCGGTTGAGTAATCAAGAAGTTAGGTGGCCAGTCCAATCGAGATTGCTTTAAAAATCTATGGGGTCTTAAAACGTTAAGATATTATTTTGTCTTAGTTATTTCATTATAATCACGATCCCCACACAATGTTGATAACACATTGCCAGTAGTATAACATTGAATATTTGACGTTTATATATAATAAAGTAATATAATTTTATCATTCAAATTAACATAGGTATCAATATTAGTCGTAATTTTTAATTCAATATCTTAAAATTTAGTCAAATGACTGTTAATGTACGTGATTACATTAACGTATTGCATATTAAAAGATATTTATAAACTCAATTCAAAATACAGTGAATTGCAAATTCTTCGTTAACTTCACCATTTTAAATGGTTGACCCGAATCCTAAACCAAACCATTTTCCTCGCAAATATTAGCCTTCATTTCAGATATTTTCCAAATTTACGTTAATCAAATTGAACACAAGACTATCTATTCTGATGAGCATAAATTTTCAATTATTACCCGCTAGTATACTATATTATGCTGACGAATTTATTGATCGATTAACACCTATGTTACTCAGCATCTTTATCTCAACGTGTTGTCACCGGTTAGTCCGTCGCTAGATATGTCAATGGTTTTCTATACTAAAAATTGAGTCTGTCGTGATTGTCAACTTGGTTTTTAAATGTGTCACCAACAAACATGCTAGCTGAAAATGTATGCACCATTCTACTATATTGCTCAGATATAGAACAGGCAAACCATCCTTATTGAGATTTTGTGTTTATTCATAATTGTATTATTTTGCGTTTATAGAATATCTTAATGATATGAAAACATAAATATTATATACATTACTTGGCAACATTTAATTAAAACTTACTTACATTGAACTTTGAGGTGAAATTATAATTTTATACGCGTAAATGCAACAGCACTTAACTTAGTAAAAAAAAAAAAAAAAGATAATTAATTATAATATTCGTATCGTAGTAATTCTAATTGAGTAAAAATTATAAAATTTAATCATCTCAACCTTTGCACTTCATGAATTTATGCGACTATCTAGTTTTTTTTGTTGATATATTTTCCATCAAACGCGGCAATCGCAATTAGACGTCAGTAATGGACATATACTTTGGTTGAGTTATAGACAGTTTGAATTTTCTAAATTATGGTATAACGCCACGTAACATTAAAGGACAATTCATAATTGAAATATGATATATAAATATACTCATTTCAAAAAATCATCCTAACGTTTGCGGCTCAAGGATGAATTTGTTCAGTAGATTTAATCCTTTTTGAAATTGTGCTACATCTTTTAAATATTCTATGTACACATTATACATTTACAACTATGAAAGACATTATACATCTTCTCAATCCTGATTTAAAAATAGGTGTAATATGTAAAGTCTTCGATTAGGAGTGGATGGGGAGTCGAGACATCATTTTTTAAATTACGATCGGTGGAACTAAGTCAAGTCTAGCTCATTTATTAATTTTTTATATAATTTTAGTGACCTAATGACATTGCAGAGAGACGGTTAAAGCCGACACACACACAATTGCTAGTGAACATGTGTGATACTTCATCCGTCGTGTTGTTATTTATTTATACACCTGACTGACTTCCTTTTCAAATTTTTCTAATACTTTATTTTTTTATAAAGATATTAACAACTTTAAAACTAATTGTTTATCGGCTCCGAAATGTGGAAGGTGACAAATAACCTCACAAATTCAACTTCTGAATGTTCCAAAATTTGTTTAGTCAATTTTGGAACATTCCAAAATTTGTTTAATCAATTTTTGGAACATTGAATTTGTGATGTTGAATTTTAATGTATTTTTTAACATTGTCTAAAAATATAATATAAAAATGTACACAATTGGTAAAACTACAGAATTGCTAAAAATGAGCGTTGACTTCAAACAAGCGTTCGGCAATCTTGATCGTGATATAATGCAACAAATAGTGGTGCTAAAAAGGATGTTGAATCACGTATACAAAAGACGCGACAAGTGTTTGAACGAGATTCTGCATTTCAAAGTTGGAGACGATAGATTTTTCAAAAAATAGGTTTTCATTTAAACAATTGTTTGCCTTGAATTGGTAAACAAAATAATAATATTTTGTTTACGTAATTTTAATTTTTAATCTCTTAATTTAATTTTTTTTTTAAATCATAGAGATAACATTCTTTTGTACAAATATCTGATTACAATAAATTATGCGCTATGATAATACAACAGTAATAAAACTGATAAAATTAAAAATTAAACATTAATTTCGGTTTATTTGATGAAATTTTAATATAAAATCATAAAATTAAATTACTAAATAATTCATCATCATATTGCAAGTATGTCAGTTATTTAATATTTCTTCATACAAAAATTCTATATATTACAAACAAACTGTGGCTATATACACTCAACATTTGATCTTTGATCATTCATTCAAATTGTGAATTATGTCAGATCTTTTATTAGATTTAATTTTAAGAGATGATTTAATGAATTGCAATATTTTCTTCCTATAATTTAAACAATATAATATATAATTAAATCAGAGAAAATTGATCAAAAAACTAATGATTGATCAGCAAAATAGTAGTTAATAAAAGATTAGCATATTTTACTTCATAAATTATTTTCTGATATTGACAACAGATGATGATTTTAATATAAAATATTGCTAAAAAAATATTTTATTATAAATTAATAAGAATCGATAATCTTCTAGTTAGCGAGAAACAGTTTATTTATAATAAATGATCAGTTTTAACTTTGAAATAAATAAAATAAAATATGAAACATATACGAGTACTGTGTGGAGAAGAAATTTTATGTTGCCAAGTTATTAGATGCTTTAAAACCGTTAAGTCACATATTTTTCTTATTTACTTAATAGATATTATTAAATATTGTATTATATTTGATGATATTTACATTTTAACGGAGTTGTGAGAACCTGTTCATATTAGATCATATTCATTTATTATAACCTACATAGTTTTTTCTTGTTCTTCTACTTTTTACCAATATCATATGGTACATATTTGATGAGGAACGTAATGACAAACCATTACTTTGCTAAACTTCAGAAAACTACGATCTAAACATTGGTACCATATATACTAGAGTTTGGCGTGTCATAATTTTCAGCAATTCTTTATAATTAGCCGTAAATCAATTCCGTTATGTTGTTTTGGTATGTAGAAGGTTTCCCCAAACTAAGTATATATCACCTTCATCTATATTAGCCATCATCTGAGAAGTTTTCAGTTTCATGTTTATATATTCCGGATTTTAATACGTACTTTCCCATTAGTGCATAATCCTATACATATGCTACAATCAATTATGCAATTTGTATTATTATCAAATCTCACAAAAAAATATCATTAAACAATTCCGCATATTGAATCTGAATATTACACCTCAAAAGATTATTTTAAAACTGTAATCATATCTATTTTGAATTATATAATAAGTATATCTAAAAGATATGTTCTATAATCAGCATATTTAAAAATGGTATTTTATCTTATATTAATATAAGGCATTCCTAAGCCAACCTAAACGTAGCGAGAACCATACATTGTGGTTAAAAAGCATATAAATGCTTCTGTTTAACAACACCTATTGTTATGCAGTGGAGTAAATTTGTGAATATGGTCAGAAATTGAGAATCTTATATTTCTTAGATTATTTATATCAGCAGTATATATACAATGCAATATCTGTTAAAAGAATAACTACTATTGTAGTCACGTAATGATTGCTTGCAATCGAAATTTATTGAAATCGCGACAGCTGTCAACATTGTATTGTATTGTGAAACCATTAAATGTACGAGTAATAGGAACTCGCAGCAAAATTCAACTGGATTTCGTCTATAGATATAGTGTGCCATTTATTATTTTTTTTCTTTATATTATTTTTTACCAGAATCCCCTTTGACGCCTTTTAATTGGACTATATGTTGTTTAATTCAAAATTATGGATTATCGCTGGAAACTGTAGTTATTCAATGATTACATAGGACAAACTTGTCCGAACAATTAATAGTTCGGCTTCTCTTACAAATACTCTGGAATTCCAATGGAACTCTAATGTCGTATTGTCAAGAGTGGTGACTTCTATTTTGGACGTAACTTTCTTTAACTGTCGTAAGGCATGTACTAAATGTTTTACTGTGTTCTTTTTTTAAGAAAAGTCAATGTCGTTTTCATACAAAAGGGTGGCAGAGAATTGGCAAAAGATTTCAGACTGATCTATTAATTTTTTCTGAAATGAACGAATTTCATGCTAAATTGTGTACATAATGTTTTTATATAATTACGATTAATTAAAGAGTCCATATTCCAAGTATCTGTTCTTAAAATTGTATATTTCAAATTGGACGCTTTATATGGATTAATCTGATAGGGTGAACAGAAAATCTTGTAAAATTCAATGCAATTTAGAGTCTATTTATATTTATTATCACAGAAACAGGCTGCTTCTCATTCCTTTATAAATTTTGCTATTATACTCTTGTGACCACCATTGGCTTCCTCAATACAGAATTCATTGGCGAGCTTTTCAAGTTACATAATTATACTCATATCTGCGCACAAAAGAAAGCAATTCCATTGTTAAGGAAAGGTAATGGCTTCTGATTGTCTCGGATCCACAAGGTGTAATATTCATTGACAATTAAGAAAATGGTAAAACAATCACCGGTAGTGTGATATTATTCGTTATTACTAGACCGTTTGAAAGAAGGAATTAAGAAACGCATCTAGCAAAAACAATGTATTTAATACACCAGCTCCATATTAGCAATTGTCATAATTAGGTTATAAAATGCTTTCTCATCCACTGTACTCTTCAGATTTGGTACCGTACCGTTTTTTTTTTTTTTTGTTCCTTATCGAAGATGAAAAAATGTTTAGTTGGAAAGAGATTTGGATCAAATTCGATGGTCATCGAAACAACAAACATAATTTTGCATCTTTCTTCGCTTTGTTTTTCACGAATCTTGTTGAACCCAAGAACGTCGAGTTTTTATCTCTAAAATTCTTATGTCATCTGCGATAACTTTGTTGTTACATGACACATGTATTATTCTAACATTTGCGATTCCGAATCGTATACGTTTGCGTAAGTCATCATTCAATGCCATTTGCTACACGTGAAATTGAAAAGTTTCGGTTGTTCGAATTACTGGCACACAGTTACCTAAGTTGGTGATATTGATGGTGCCTAACAGCTGTGTTTTGTTGATGATTATTTGTAACGGTGTACTCAATGACTACCACGCAGAGACACCGTCAGCACTTGACCAGGATTTCAACTTTTTTGAATGATTGATCTATCATAAGCCATATATACAAGCGGACAATATTCAAATTGATTATAAGTCTGTATTTCTCAATGTGCTCGCCTTAATATGGCTTCGCCTTGACTGAGGAATTTGTGTATTTCATAATTGATATTGATATTGTCATCGAGTTATGATTGCAAAACAATAGTACAAAAGTGATATGTTATCGGAAAATAATATAAAATACATTCTTGTGTATATTATAATTATGATTATGATTAATTAAATATAAAGTAAATCCAGTAAAAATAAAACAAGCAAAGATAAAATTTTCCCATTATCATTTTAACATTTTGTTTCATGTTAATTTTGTTTTGTTTTTGTAATTTGTCTTTTTTTTCTATCTGGAAATTATTTTAATCTAGGAAACTTGCTCGAATACGCTGACATCTTCTTATTGTATATTCACCACTATTTGCTTTACATATGTTAAATTATGCAATCAAAGAAAATATTATGTATTTTTAATTAAATAGAATATTTAAATGGCATAATTTATTGTTAAGTACCTATAACATGTATGTAATTAATATGTGTAGTCTGAATGTACTTTATATTATTCGAGTATGTATATTCCATTATTATCAAAACATAATTTAATTCCAATTTAATGTTTTACACTAAGGTTTTACATTTAAATAGCCAATACATAAAAAGTACTCTCAACATGCATGATGGTACACTATTTCTATTTCGTATATTATCTACGTATGGTTTATTTAATGTAGTCCAACCACAATACCATTGTATTTTGATGATGATGGCAGGCAGATAAATGCTAACTTTGTGATTTTTCTACCATGACCAAGTACTAATAAATGCAATTGTGTAAAAAAAACATTGAAAAAAAAAAATTATAAATAAATACATTTTTAAATTCAACTTCAGGAAAAAAAGACTCAAGTTTGTTGTACGAATAATTGTAGTATTTTATAAGCTTTGTATAATATATTTTCTGTGTGAGTGACCGACTATCATCGAGAATACTCAATCCATTTTTACCTTCTACACGTTGGGTCAGTGATAACTGGATCACAATATATGTCAGTAATTGCTTCTGATCGATAAAGTTTATCGATTGTATTATCATTTCACAGAGGACTGCCATTAAAGAAGTTGATATACCAGTGGTAAGATGTAAAGTGAAGTGAAGTGGTACTTGCTACAAATCATTTGAATTCAATAATGTTTGTTCGTTGCTGTCATATGCTCCCGCGCGGATTGAAGGTTGATATGTAGCTATAAAAAAAAATGCTAAATATTCAAATATATACAGCCAGATAACAGCAAATTTAACATCGTAATGCCCGCCAAATGCTCCCTTAAGACGTACATATTAAGACGATGGTGTATGGTGTGTAAATTTCTTTAATAACTCAGTTCAAGAATTTTGATTGAGCCTTAATGAATATTATTCATAATTTCTATCAATATTTATTTACGAAATTTTCAATTTTCGCATAGTGTTAATTTTTCCATTTTATTATATTTTCTGATTACACAAAGTTAGTAGAATGGTATATGAAGGAAAGTTTTACTTCCATATTTACATCGACTACAAGCTAAAATAAAACCTCTGCAAACTTTGTATGTTTAATGGCAATAAATTGAAGTGAAAACTGCTTGTTAATCACTTTACAATACCAAAAACTAAAAAAAAAATAAAATTAAATGCAATACAATTAATAATTACCTACTTTAACATAAATTTTTATTTTTAAATTAAAGAAATTTATTTTCAATAAGTTAAGTTAATGTTTGAAAAATAGGCAAGGCAAGCAATAAATATTACTAATACACAATGTGACATAATAAGTGAAAATTCATTATCAATATCAATTGCAGTCAATATTTTACTGCTAATTTATAATAACTATGTTCTTTGATAACGGATTGAGCGAACGACTAACATCAAGGCAATTCAATCCATTTTTACCTCCACATGGTTCCAACGGTAAGTCGATCACAATATATGTCAGTAATGACGTGTGATCATGGCTTAAAAAAAGATGGCATTAACATCATGTTTGTCAACTGATTTAGAAAAGATCTCCCATCAACAAACAAAGGTAGCTGAATATTTATGCACCATTCTACTGTAATATTTTGTTAATTTGCCGTTGCCAATACGGCAAATTTAGTGTGGTGCATACATTTCCAGTTATCTAATTTTGTTGTTGAAATATTTTTTCAATCAGTCGATAACCGTGACATTACATTTTTAGAACTTAAAAGTCACTTACATTTAATACATTCTTCCTATTTATTATTAACTTATCTTACGTCTGAAATGTTTACGTGAAATATGCAAAAATCTACAGATTAATTTTTGGGTTCAACCATTTAGACGTACGATAACCAACAACATTAATTGTCTATGGTAGATTCAGACTGTTAAATTGTGCCACAGGGATCTATGTATTAATTTCCTTTATTTATTTAACCTTTTTATTAATGACCTTCCGAATTTTTTGTCTCATTGCAAAATTCATATGTTTGCTGATGATGTTCATCGTCACTACCTTTAATAATATTAACGGCAGCATTTCTGTCTGTCGATCTTAAATTTGTTTCATAATAACCTATTTTTAAATAAAAGCAACTCTAAATTTATATTTGCAATTACAGAATTTCCCATACTTTATCTGGAAGGTAGTCCTATTCCATATTTAGATAATTATATATATATAATTGGGATATTCATAAAATTTCCAATTACTAATATTTCTCACTAAGTCAAATATGAATATTTGTATCTGTAACGTCACTTTGAATATCTTTAATAATATCGGATTTACTTTTCCATTCTTCTAGTTCTCAGAAAATTGTATAAATTATGATGAATTATTTAATTAGTTCTGTTCGTTCTTCATGCAATTACTTTATGTTCCTTACCAGATAATGCAAAAAATGCATGATCAATTTTAAAAAATGTATCTTTTCACAATTAATTAATTTTGTTTATATTAATATCTTCGTACTAAGTTTCTGATCTCTTCTTGTGTCTCCTGTTCAGATGATTTTCTCTGTAGTTTAATAGTATTTTATTTATTGCAATGAAATATGGAATTTAATTTAAATTAATTTCATCTGAGTGTATCTGAGTGTTCTCTACTTCGTCTATTTGATCATTCTTTTACACCAGAATTTGCATAAAAAATATCTTCAAGTTTATTAATAACGACAATGTTTCGTGACTTCCTGTAGGATTTTTCGCATGTCATTAATAATTCCTAATATATTGATCATCAGTGTCATAAGCACCAGAAACGAAGCGTGCCTTTTCTTTTCGGTATTGATGTTCAAATATAATTTCACCATGACTTTTAGCCGTATAGTTCAATCTAAGTCATAAGTATTAAATTCAATTAATTGCTGTATTGCGTCTTTGCATGCAACTATGCGATGAACGATTATTATAATAAATTCGTGCATCTTTGCTAATATAGAAATAATCATTTATCAAAATTTTTATAGTAACGAGAGCTTATGTCTGAGGTAGAAGTTTCAACGTTTCGAAAATGGATAAATTAATATGCATTTAGAATCTACATAAAAAATTACTTACACTGTACTGTATGTAGCCTTTATAGAATTAACGCTTTTGTGTGTTTTTATATTACTGGCAGTTGTTCATCAATTATAGGGACACAGGAACTAATAAAATATATATATATATCATATGATTTCAAATCCGGAAGCATGATTTATCCCATCAATTGGGTTATTTCAAAACCATTTTACTGAAAGTTAGATTTGACAATTTGTTTGCAGAATATTGTATATGAAGTGAATTTTTGATCAAAACATCCCTTTCAGAGGATCATACCCCCTACTATTTAATTAGTAGAGTTTAATTCGTAATAAAATTACCCATTCTAATATACGAGTACTTTAGTATACATTTCACTATAGGAGTATGATCTCAGTAAAATTAATTTATTTTATATTTTTTATCGAGTTTTATATACCGACTAATTAATATAATATAAGCAAAAATATTCAAAAGAAGCAAAAAAAAATAAAAAATTATATTTGACTTTCATTTGGCAATTAAAATAATCGAATTTTTATTAATTGATTTCTTTTTTCTTTTTTTTTTTTTTTTGCAATTTCTTTTAAAAAGTGATGACAATTTAATGCAAATATTTTATGATCAATAAATTGCAATTTATTTACAATTTTTGTCAATGTACAAAATTTAATAGTTTTCTTATTAGCATTTCCACCTGGAACTAAAATCTTATGAATATTTTTAATCATTTGGAAATTTTCGGTTACAAATTTATGTTTGAAAGTTTGATGAAATTCAATTTGTCTGCAAAATGATTAAATTTAAGATGTTTTGTATATTCATACAGGAATTGTGAACAAAGAGATGAGCAATATGTGCATTCTTAGATACAGAAGGAGGTGTTGACAATACGTGAGTCATGACTCATGACTGCTTTAGAAGAAGAGAAATTAGCGGCACGCAAATAGATATGAGATATGCTACAAACAAGGGTTAGAGAAATGCAATCTAGTGAAAGAACAATCACAGTTAGAACTGGCAGAGGTTTTCTACAAGTTAGTGTGTTATCCCCCCTTTTGTGGAGCATTGTGGTGGACGAACATCAGCAGTTGGTGATGCAACCCGAAAATAACACGCTTGAGTTTCATTAGATTTGTGTGACAGATCGTCACATATGGCGTAGTTGGTGGAAATAGAACTACAAAGACCATTTCTAAATAAATAATCTAATCTAAATCATCAGGACATAACTCATATTTTCTTCTTGAAAATAATTATTCATAAAATTTTGTGATCCAACCAATATTTTACCTCCACTTATATATTCACTGGTGACTCAATCACACCCCAATTCGTGGCGATTGATCGAGTTTATACTATTAACAAATATATGAGAAATATTTTGCACGTAAAAAACTATACATATTTGGGGATGTGTACACAATTCTACTGAATTATTGAATTGTGGAACCTAACAACTGTAATTAATTCTAAATTTTCCATTCGAAAATCTCTATATTTTACGATTTTCGTTCAGATTTAATATTATATACATTTTTAAACAGACAATGATTGAAATAATGATGATGGATACGTTACCTTTTATTAACACTCAATTAAATTTATACCAATGAAATTCAAATAAATAAACTATGACTAATAAATCTGACTTGGGCGTTGGTGTCACATAAATTCTATTAATCTATCTGTACGATCAAATGTAGAGTTTTTAGACATTTTCTGCGAAATATTTTAAGACTTAAACATGTGTTTTAAGAATATATTGAATAAATACTAATAGTTAGATTTCAATATACTCGTGTACTTGTTTATATAAGTTATGTACGAGTATATTAAATGTACTATCTGCAATTAATCAATCATTGTGTATTACTCAAATATGTTTGCAGAAAAATGGTAAATCAATTGGTTGAAAACTTGTTTAACATTTACGGTCGATTGGAAAAAAGTTTGTTATAATAATATTGTTAAAATTGGTTTCTATATATTTGCATTTTATAACCACAATAATTAATATGTCCTATAGACATCATTTTGCAAAAAAAAAAAAAAAAAAAAAAAACCATAGAAGTTAAATGGACAAGATTACAATATTAAAATCAGGTTTGACTATGCATACCATGTTTTAATTCTTTGGACATGGGACGAGTTATATTATTAAATGGTTATTTATAAATAAAATTTTCCAACCAAGACAAAAAAAAAACAATATATCAGTCATCACAGTAAGTGTATGTTATAAACTTGGATAGAATAACTTTGTTAAAAATACATTCATATGTCAGTAAAATTCCATTGACTAATTTATCAGTTTTAATCAATAGACCATCAAATCATTTCAATGTACTAAAATCAAAGAAAGTGGTATGTATACCTATGTTCAGGCGTTCAAGACATACATATTTGTTATGAACATCAAAAACTATGAAAACTAATTAATAGCACATAATCTTCAGTTTTTATCTGTCAATCACTACTATTGAAAATTAAAACATAATAGCAATTAAAGCTATACGTATTTTTTGGTTGAGGGAAAAATTTGCAGTTAGTCTCTAGTGCATCTTATAATCATCCGAAAAATAAAATTCTTTTGATAAATATTTACTGTTCATCACTGCCACATAAAATGTTAGATACGTCCATTCCAGCATTAATGAGAAATTTTAATTTTGATTCATAAACGCGTTCTAATAATCATGTTCTACTGATGCAAATTTTCAAAATGGTGTCGGGTTCTCCATTTTCTCTATATGTGAATATGTTCAATCCATCATTTTTTTAGATTTGTATTAGGAAACTATAACCGCTAGAATGTATCATTTACCAAAATATCTATAGAGAACGATTGAAGTTACGATTTTCCTGCAATCGGAGTTTGGAAGGTGTTATATTTCACGATAACATACTTCGTTAATATAATTATTTTTATGAGATACTGAATGAAGTTTTACCAGAAATATTAGTGATTGTTATGGTTCTCATATATGAAAAAATATAGATTAAAGTTGCCTCGTGATCTAGGACTTGAAACTTTATAAAATTTTAACTAAAAATTTTTAGCACAGTATTTTAAGTATCGTGCATAATAAAACAGTCGCTGTGTTAGACATAATTTTTGCGAATTTTTTTTTCAATATTTTATTCATGACCAGCATCGTAATGACCTCACATTCATCATAAAATAAATTTATATTTTAGTCTATTACCGAGTATAATGGCCAAATTGCAATTTCTGTTTCAAAATGATTTATGATTAAAAATTCATGAGAATTGGTTATGTATTATTAATGATACGTTCATCCTATCCTCAAAATTTGATTAGAAATTCATATGTACTTTTTCTCACAGATAGACGAAAGATACAAGTTAATTAAAGTAATGCTTTAATATTTTCAAAATTTATTGTTAATTAGAATATGTCAATCAAAATTTCATTCTTGATGGCAGTAATTAAACACACACGTTAATAAAACAACAAATTGGCGATATTAATTTTGTTGCGTTAGGGTCACACAATTAACATTCTACACAGTTTTTGGTATTTCTTTCTGTATCACGAAAAATGTAATTAGAATATACCAGCTATAGTTTAACGTCTTGTTCAGAATGGGTTTGTATATGATTGTTATCCAAATTGTGCATTTCCTTCTCTTATAGTGTACTCATAACATCAAATTCGACCGATAACATTTGAATAATACGGTTGTGTTGTGTGTCAATACACACTTAGTTTGTTGCTAAGATTTTTATTCACCAATTCCACAAACAATACAATAATACCTATATTTTTGATCGAGATCAAGATCACATATACTGTGATCGTGTTTCCGGTGATAACCTAGGAAACTTAAATATAGGTTGAACAACCTCAAATTGTTAGTACACGTTGATCTATATAGGAATTGATAACTTAGCAGTATCGATCTCAAAATTTAACTTGTATATTAAGTATATGAAGGTTTGCGGACATAGGACCATCGCTTTAATTCAAATTCCATTGATATTTATCATGCTATTTTAGTCAAAATAACAAAATTAATAATAATTTAGCTATGACGATATAATATACCAAATCTAATATTTTTTTAGAGGATAAATTGTAAAATTTATACTTTTTTAAAAAAAAAATATACGAGCAAAACCAAAAACAGTAAAAACAATGTCAACAATATTTACATGTAAACATGTTATGCATCGATGCATTTACAACTCAGTCGAACAATGACATTTTCAAAAACTGGGTAATTATATGTGTATACTACGTAATATTGTATGGTACTTGTACACAATATATGGGTTGGGCAGACCAGTTATTCCCGACATTTTATTACTTTACATGATACACTGGTGGTTTATTTGAAAATAAATTTTTGAATTCGTTTTTAGTTCCAATTTTTATTGGGTTTATCAAATTCAGCTGCGTTTCTATAGTACAATGTAAAACAGGATGAGAAAATGACTTAATGCTATTTTGAGCACATGTATGTGTATAACGAAATAAGGGTTTTTGTTTTCTTTTGTTAATTTGCATATATGAAGAACAATTATAGTATTTGACATACACCAATTAATTAAGTGGATTTTATTCCCATCAGACTTCTCGTAGGTGACGTACAAATACTACATTCACCCCATATTCGACATACGCGATTAAAACAAAACAATACAATTGATTCTGAATAGAAAAAAATTCAGTAAATTTGTGGAATTTTAGGGTTGATATACTTAATTTGTATTCTCATAATTATTCATTTTGTTTGGTTTCCAGCAGCTGTAAGATAAAATTATTTTTATAAGATAATAAAAACATATGTTTATGGAAAAGTATATGTTAAGTAGTTTAATTAAATTTAACATTAAAATATAGAAAAACATAAATAAAATATCAAAATTAGTACATCAAATCTTGAATAGAATTTAGAATATATTCAAAATTTTGTTTTAACTACTACAATACGTTGATTATTCAATGGCCTCCGAAATATTTGGATGAATAATTCTAAAATTCTCAAGGATTCATTTTGAAAATTGATCTACAAAAAATCAACACAAATGTTTACAAATTCCTTGGATCCAATATTCCCACTCATTTCATATGTATGTATACATCACATAATTTCCAAATTAATTAACCATTACCATCTGGAAGATGTAATCAATTATAATAATCCGGTTCAATATTTGAATATTTCAGTTACATAAATCCCCAACTACTTAGATTGATGCTGAAATAACATATTTACTTAATTCGCATTTTGTAACCAAAAATCACATGTTCCAAATTTGTATTGGTACGGATTAAATATGCGCGAAGTGTCAAGAAGACAAAGAGACGCCGAAACATTTGATGAATGAATACAGGGCACTCTCAATAATAGGAAAGAGGCAATTCGTTAATATGTTACAGGAGCTCCGGATCTCACTTGTAACATTTCATTCCTCGAACTCCGGAAATACAGGAGGACAATAGCATAAAATTTAATTCAGGACCCAATTTTCTCAGCTGACTATTTATATAGAATATGAACCGTATACATAGTCGGTATATTTCATAAAATTTTAATATCGTCTAATAAAACTAAATTATAAGTACTAGTATTAACCATAAGTACCCATAAGTGTTTCGTTGCATGGACTGTTAAACTAGACTATATAAAGGGGTGTTTAAAATAATCAAATTATTATTAATATATGTGTTAAATTTAATTACATTTAATTATATATTTAGAATTATGTTCACTTTAAATGATTACAAGTACAATGGTAAATTATTAATACTTTAAATCTGAAAATATTTTACGAAAAAATATTATCGGAAATGTTTCAATTACGATTTTCACCAATTTACTTTTAATATGTGTTATTATAGATGCCATACATGTACATCGTTAATCCATTCCTTATTTCATAATTATAATGAAACGAAGAACATTAAAGTTCTTGGTTATCTTACTAGTTAGTCATGAGTTTTAACTCAATCTTGCCCCAATTACCAAATAATATGATCATTGCGCTCCAAGATTTCCGCTGCATCGAAAATCATGAGCTTTCAATTGCAAACTATAAATTATTGAATGCAACTCTGTTAATTCAAATTAAACCACTCTCAAGTGTAATGCTACATGTTATTTACAGTACTGGGAGATTGACTCGCAACCACTCGTGTCAACAAGTTCAAGAATATTAGCATTTTTATTAATGGTAATAAACACAACAATACTAATAGCATATGATATGGTTGTCGGTTATTTTCATGCTATGGATGCAATCCTTAAAACAAAACTAGTAAACTTGATAAGAAGATCAAAAGAAACAATATATTCGATTATTTAGTGACACAGGCATTAAAATTTCTAAATAAAATCAGTGATTCTAAAAACCCCATTGTTAACCGTTGTGGCAAAAAAAAAAACAGTTAGATTGGAAGAACCAATTATAACCATAGAATCTAATACCCAATGAATCTGTATTATTTAGAACAAAATGATGATATGTCAATATAATGGTCTACTATTGTTCTACCATTTTTCTATAATACGCAAAAAAATCATAATTGTGAGTATGAAGTACTTTAAGTTCATTGCTCCAATAAAAAGAATGAGTACTGATCACAATTGATTGAGTTTTGTATAATTTAGCCATAAAGTTTTATATAATAAAGTATTTTTAAATTTCAATTTGAATCTCATAAATTTTCTACCCTACGGATTACTAACTAGTAACTAACTACATACTCATAATAATTTATGGTAGTTAGTAATCCTTTTTCCAGCCGTAATTCCTACGCAAGTCTAAACTGTCGAAAATTGACAAAGCCTCCAACACCCACGCTATATAAATTAGATTAATATGTGAGCTTTTAGTATCGATAGACCGGTGTGTTGTTTCCCATGAGAAAAAAAATATTTTTTAAAAAAATGTACAATATTTTTTACATCAATTTATCCAATAAAATAAAGGGTTTTTTAAATTTAAATATAAATTTGCCAATAGTAAACAAATACACCACTAAAGTGTTATTTGCCAATTTTCTCGAAACCCGATTCAAGGTTCTGTAGATGTTGGAAAGAAAAAAAATGAAAGATTACAAGGATATTATTGATATAATGTTTTTAATATCATTTTTTTTTTTAATTTTATTATTATTTTGTTAAATTAATTTTTTTTTTTTTTTTTTTTAATCGTGAGATTAAATGATAAATGAATTGTGGGTAGAGAATTTGAAATAAAAATCATAAATGCTGATATGATTTTAAAATACATTTATTATTTGCATTGATATATATACGATAAAACAATTTTACCATGTAATAGATTACATTCCTCAAATTCAGATTAGATAAAATCACAGGCTCCATCTTCATATACGAGGAGTTATAGTTATTTATATTGTGGTTATGTAACTATATTTATCTTTTTCACCTGTAATTATATTTTTTTTTTCTGATAATTTTTTTTTAAAAAAAAAAAAAGATTTAATTTCCGTATAAGACACATACTAATTAGTTTATTTATCTAGTTTTTTTTTTTTTTTTTTTTTTTTTTTTTTTTTTCCATACCTCATTACCTTTTAGTGGTATTTTTTGCCAGCAAATTTTTTTTCGTTCCCTCCGTTTTCATTTTTATT
>JANSTX010006592.1:0-20255 GCA_027564355.1 Penthetria funebris | reverse complement strand
ACAAGGAAGGGATCATAAAATAATAAAAAAAAAAACAAGATATAGTTTTCAGTGTCTGATAACAAAATATTGTCTATTAATAAAGGGATGTCTTTTGGCAATACAAAAGTATACACACTCATCGTATTCCAAAATTATTCATAAGTTTTTAATAAAAAAAAAAAAAAAAAAAACACCGTACCACATATGTGTGTTTGTGGTGCGACAAATAGTGGGTGAATAAAATTAGTTCATTATTACTCTCCGCACATTTCGTATTCAATTTTTGGAAGAAGAATCGTACCACTTTACACTTCAAAAGCATTCATAATTCGATGTAACATTTACAGACTATTTTAGTAAGAAAACCTTTTATTCATTACCTCATTTGCTGTATTATGTGTTCCAACAATTCGAATAAAAACTATTGGTCTTGGTGTGAATGTTAAATTTTGCCATGATCTTAATGTATCATCTCTTTTGTCAACTGCAATTTCCCAATTCTTTTGATTGACTGATGTTTCAATATAAAAACTGTATGTCCGATCATCACAATCCCATAATAGTAAACGTATTGAACCAATATAATATGGTTGACCTAATAAAGAAAATAACAAAATGTACCCCAAACATAATAAAATAATAAAAAAAAAGAAAGCAAAAACAAAAATTTACCCAATTGCACCATTATATCACCACTACCAAGTTGATGACACGTATAACCTATATCCCAATCGTAATTTTTCGTATCACCATTCAATAATACATTTCTAGCTCGACTGACACCCTCAATAACCCATGCACTAAGCTCAACCGTTGCAACATTATATGTTGGTGCAACCAGACCATTGACAATCAATGGAACATTTGTCGAATGCATTGCCTCTAATGAAACAACATGAAATACCTGAAAAATTATAGAAAAAACACAAACAAAAAAGGATTGAAATTAAATATTTAAATTACATTTCGGTTTGATATAAAATTTTACTTTATTCACCGTATTACGGGTACCGACTAATTTTATATAACGTACACCACGCGTTGGAAAATATAAATACTGCCATGAACGACAAAAATATTCGGTATGATCAATAATACGTTCCCATTGTGTTTGATTTACAGATACTTCAATAAAATAGGAATATGATCGCATGTCACGATCCCATAATAAAATTTTTATATGATTTATAATGCTAATGGTGCCAAGTTCAACAACAATTCCCGGTTCTTCAGGTTCATTTATTGAATGGCGTGTATAACCTGCAAATGATAGAAAATTACAATTTTTAAATTTTACTTTTGAAAAGTTGTAAAACAGAATATCAGCATTGATTAAAAACCCACATTTTTTATATTACAGCATATTAAACACAAACTTTCAATAAAATTTTCACAAATGACTTCACCTAACTAAAGTATTTCCCAACATAAAAACTCTGTTTTATAGAGAAAGCAATTTAAACAAAAAAAAAAAAACCAAAAAAAAAGAAAAAAAAAAAACAACCCGAAAATGAAGCGATCACAAAACATCTCAAAATCACACGCTATCCAATTTTTTACATATACCAATAATCTATCCTCCAACAGATCATCGACGGGTTAGCTAACATTCATAGGTAATTGGTGATCAACAATTCTCACCAACGACTTGGTCATGCCACACCAGAGACTTTTGAACTTTGCTACTGACTACACACCACCCATCAACAATAATATAAATGAATATCTACGTTCAAAACACAATTCCCCTTTACCACCTCGGCCACCATTATTTGGTGGCATTCTTAACGGTAGACCAACTCTCGTTTAACATTAACAAACAGTACAACGAGAGGTCCTGATCGGTACTCTAACAGAGTTATGAAAAGATTATCTAATTCGTATGGTTTTTATGCACTTTTCGTGGAAAGTTGCAACCGTTGTTCCAATACTTAAGCACGGAAAAATGCCTACAGTAATCACACCAACTATAGACTGATCAAACTATTATCAGCTCTATTTTGTAGCAAATATCATGCAGCAAAGGATGTTTGAATTGAAAGGAATTAAAAAAAAAAAAAAAAAAAAAACGTTAACGTCCAGGACGTGCAGGTCCATATTTTTATCGACACCGACTAAATTACAGACAATAAGACTACACCCAAATTGTGTTACCGATGAGAATATACAATTACGAGTGGTCACGTATTCTTTTCACTTCATCATAATAATTAAAATAGTGATCAAGAACAAATGTATTTATGATTTAAAAATATAAATACAAACCTTTTTCCATACTATACGTAACATCATCACCATCAAGTAAAAATGATCTTAATTCACCCTGAATAGTTTTCGAACCAAATTTTGCTGTTGCAACATTTTCATCGGGCCCTATAAATTATTGAGAAGAATTTTTTTTGTTATTTAATTACAAAATATGTACGGAATACATTAAAAATATCATTACACATACAAAGTGCTCCTCTATAATGTAAACATTTCGATGTTGTTTTCTCTTCTATGGCATCTAATAAACGATCTGGCTGTAAAATACCAGATGGTCGAACAATTCTTAATAATTGTTCTAAATTCATTAATGGTAAACGTACACATGAAACAATTGTCTATAAATTATAAAAATTAAATAATTAAATTAACATTAAATTTATAATAACTCTTTAGTTTTAACTGAAATTTATACATACTTCAATATCAGCATTGGCATTATGTTTACACCATTCATTTACACATGTAAATATCTGTACTTCAGGTGCAAAAAATGAATCACGTGAAAGTAGTCCACATAAGGAATCCTTAAAATATCATTTTTTAACATTAAATGATTTTAAATTAATATTTTTAAATAAACAAAAATTACTTGAGATAAAGTTTTAAATGATTTATGAGTTAATAAATCGGTTGCATTACGATCCATAAATATATAACATACATTTGCTAATTCGTCCAGTGTATAAAGTCTATAGAATTCGATTGGAAAATTACATTAATTAATTAATTACTAAATCAACATAAGAAACTACTGTAAATTTTATGTTACGATATTAACGTTCATGTACAGTTTTATTATTAAAAATTAATTAATTATTTAACACATACCTCGCCGTATCCAATATGGCACATACATTATTTAATGTTAAAATTTGTCGTAAATAGTCTGATATTGAAATTTCCAATTCGGTAAAACCATATTGATTTGCTAAACCTAATGTATCCAAAATTTGTTCCTCTTTCATGTGTGCCAATGACATGTGACCCGAATAAATATATTTTAAAAGTATTTTAAAACTATCAACTGGTACTTTAAGTTCAATTTCATTTTGTGTACTTTCATATAAACCACCATATAAAAGTGCACGAAAATATTCACTGCGTGCCGCTAATATTATACGATGGGCTGGTAATTTTTGATTTTCAACAATAAATGTAACATCTGAGTATGATGTTGATAACCACAGGTTAACCATGTGTTCGGAAAGTCGATCTAAAAAAAAGTGTAAAACAAAATAAAACATAAATGTAACAAACATATAAAGTGTTTACAATTTTTATATATTTTGGACGGTGGTATTTTAATTTCCTGAGTGACTACCGAGCACAAGATCACAGTATATGTCAATTTTAAAATGTGTGATTGTTGCCAAAAAGGCAGATCCTAATATCTTGATTGTAGGACTAGATAGTATTTACTTTGCACACTACTATATCGGTTTATTTACTTTATTCGAGGCCAACTACACAGTATGGCGAGACTGTCATTTAATGTAACAGTAGAAATGTTAGCTCTTCAAAGTAATTTAAAAGGTGATTATTTAATGCTGTATACTATTCAGTCTTAATGTCCATCAAAAAGCAAATGAAAAACGTGAATATATGAACGAAACGTTAAGTAGAGATAAAAAGTCGTCAGTAAAAATAAAAATGGCTACATTTAAATGGGGATAGTTGAATTGTTTGTTACGATTTTCATATGTGGATTATGGCATCAAGTCATCTGATGTCATTCCCGATGACTTCATTGTGTTCATACTTTCAAATCTTTTTTTTTTTTTTTACCACCTGGATGGATTCAAGTAGTCTGGTGAGTATGATGGTAATAGCCATGTACAAAGAAATGGAACGTGATTTTGTAAAAATGGTGATTGTCCAAATTGTAGGAGATCTTGCGAAATTTCTAAGTTGTAGGAGTACTTGCTATTCGACCACAAACGATCAGTTTGAGTAATGCGAAAAAGTTCGCATTAGAAAAACACAAATCTGTGACGTTTTGTCGAGAGCTTAATAAAAATTTTCAATGTTTGGAACCAAATAAATTGTTTATGTGTCGAACGGATCAATGCATCACTAGCAGTTTAACAGCATCCCAAATCATTACAGAAATATCTGATTATTTACGCATATCAACTCAATTGTCCAAATTCTAAGAGAACTTGCTCTTCGACAATAAACACACGATCGTTTTTTTTTTTGTTTTTTTGTTACTCAGTAATGAAGCGAAATTGTAGGACAACTTGCCCATCAACCACATACGATCGTTTTTTGTTGCTGAGTAGAGAGAAAATGTTCTCATCAGAAAACATCAAATTTAATCGGTGTTTAAGTTTTGCTGCCTTTTGTGTCGGTGTTAAATGTTACATTTTTTGTATTTTGTGACTCTTTAACTTAAGAACATTGTTTATTATGTGGTGTACGCTCAAATCGAATATATTTAGCCATTTAGTAATTTATGTTGCACTCTCTGACGTGATTTTTATTCAATTCGTTCCCCTTTACGTTTTGAACCATTTCTGATGAAGTTTTCGATTTTTTATATTTAATTTAATGTTTTCGTACACTCTTGTAAACAATAACAAAATCTGTACAATTTTGAGAGTGGCTGTGATCAGAATGCTGGAGCTGGATTACATTTCGATTTACGAGGGTGAACTAAAAATGATTTTCTCGTAAATAGTAACTAAATGATCGTGTAAACTAACAATGTACAGGTAAATTGACAGAATTGAATTGATTGACAGTTGCATAACGTCAACAACGAACATAGAAAAAGAGCAAACTTGAAATGTATGCAGTTTCTTTTCTAGTTGTCTGTTTGTTGGACAGACTGCTGGACAATTTCTTGCATTAATCCAAAAACGTAAGATGTAAAATTCTTATCAAAATATATACTTACTTGTTAAATCAATTTCTCCAAATTTACTTATAATATTTACACCTGCCATATTATGGCTATGACTACTCATTTCTATAGCATTCAATCAATTAATATATTAATTTGATAATAAGGTGGTTCAAGTGATATGATGAAGAGTCTAAAAATAAAGTCTTTATTAACAACTCTGTGAAGAGGTTAAAAGTACAAAAATAAAAAAAAAAAAAAAAAAACAATTAAGCGTATTAACTAATTATAGTGACACACCAATTAAATATGTTAAAGAATTTGGAAATTATCAAAATAAAACAAAAAAAAAATTAAATTAGAACCATCATCAATCATTTAAAAATTTGGGGCTCGATTAGATTATTTGCTACCATTGACATATAACCGATGATTATAGGAATTTTATCAATTATTTTGTTTAATACATAAAAATAGTAAAAACAACATTAATGTGAATTTTAATTATTAATTACCTTTTGTCATTATTTGTAGTAAAAAAGGAAAGAAAGAAAAACGAAAAAACGACTTATCAATGTCAAGCCATCAAGGATCACCTTCGGCATTTACATTCACAACATGACAGTTTTGTGATATTTTTTTTGTTTGCGTATTTATTTCATATTCCATGGAACACCCATAAAACCGAGTAATTGAAATTTAAAATACCTAAATCTATTTAAACAAATAACTGAATTCACAGATGAATAATTTAATCAATGGCCAAAAATTATCAAAATTTGTTTGTTCGGCAATTTAATGTTACCGAGTTGTGTTTTGGTTGTGTGACAACAATCGTCATCATACACAACAATAAAAACAAAAAACGGAATATTATTTTAATATTAAATTTATAATAACCATTACTTTACTCACATTATAATATATTTTTATATTTAAAAAAAAACAATCGATTAATATACAAGTGTGTTGTTCTCCTTTAAGTTATGATATAATAATTTTTAATTTTCTTCCATATTTTGTAAATACTTTCTAGCATTTTCACTTCACTCAACTAAAGAAAAAAAATTATTCATTTCATTATGAACTGTTGCAAAATTAAAATTTTCAAATTATGTATAGACTGCAATAGATTAACAGAAGTACAATTGGATAAAAATTTGTTGACTTTTGGCAATAATTTGTCTTACAATCAATGTACACTATTAACTATTGCAAAACATAATAGTAAGGTTTAGGATATCTATTAAACAAAAAATTCATCATACAATTCTTAATATAATTTTTTTACAGTTGACAACCACACATACAGGCACTATTATCATTGTATCAAGTAACAGAAATTTTAATTAAAACATTTGTTTGCCTAAAAATAACTTTTGATGTATTTGCCATTTAGTAAAATAACGAACAAACCCGCACAAATTAAAAGCCCATTCAATTGTACATATTTTATAATAAACATTGTGACGTCTGTGAATATTTTATTGTTGTATATAATCTGTCAGTACGAAATAGTAAATAATTTTTCATTTTACCTTTTAATTATTTGTTTTCCAATTAAAATTCGCTTATCAACCTGTATTTTAAGATAGTGAAAACATTTAATTTAAGTTTGTGCAAAAAAATGGCTTGGCGTTCAGTTGGCACAGACAATGCAGATTTAATTAGTCAATTAACAGGTGAATATGATTTTTGCTTTTTTTTCCAATATGTTAGTCTATTTTTTCGAATTTTTGTTATGAAAAACATTATATTTATTGATCTAACAATTATTTGCATATTACATCATTGCTGCATTATTCCTTAATTGGTTTATAATCTTTATAAAATTCTTATATATACAATTAAATTGAATGTTTAGTCACACAATGGCTGTAAAACTGTTCAGAAGTTGGTGTACCCATAAAGATGTTGTGTCTGTAACCTTGAGATATGTGTTCAAGCGTACATTCTTGAATTGTGCTCGACTGTTGCTTCATCATCAGAATTATATTATTCAATTTTAATATTTCAGCTATCATCTTTAGGACCGTTAAACAAGAGGACATGGGATATAGCACTGTTAAATTGCTAGTTTGTTGGTAAGATGTTTTCTCAACAAGTCGACAAACACGACATTTTTATCATGCTATGTGTGACGCTGATGTCTAATTTCTCTGTGTGAGTCAGTGATTATAATCTGATGATTGTGAGAAACGTGGACAACATTTACACTTCGTTTACATTGATATTATTATGCTGTACAATAACCTATTGATCATATACCCATTGACGATATATTTGTATTACATCAATAACCATGGTAAAAAAGTTTTGTCATTACACTAATCTCTATCCTAGTCTTCGTTCTGTATCGCCTGTACTGAAAACAATGGTGAACACGTTTTTAAAATTAAACATACCCACTTTGGTTGATTTTACTGCATCATTTTATACTGTCTCTGATCTATTTCTTCCATTATTTATAATCATCGTTCTAAATAAACCATTATATTCAAAATATAGACTATATATGCTTTTAATTTTCTTTTCCTCTTAGAGCATGGAGTCATTAAAAATGAAATTGCCAGAAAATCAATGATTGCAACAGATAGAAAATATTATTGTCCATCTAGACCATATATGGATGCACCACAAAGTATTGGTGAGTTCAAATTAAATAAACCGAACAATGCTTTCACAATTATAAATTTTTTTTTTTTTTATTAAATTCAGGTCATTCGGTAACAATTAGTGCACCTCATATGCATGCCTATGCCTTGGAACTTTTAATTAATCATATTACACCCGGTGGTAGAGTTTTAGATGTTGGTTCCGGTTCAGCATATTTAACAGCTTGTTTCTCAAGGGTTTTTAATGTTAAAGATCCAAATATTGGTGGTTTAGTTATTGGTATTGAACATCAACCGGAATTAGTTAAACTTGGTAAAGCAAATCTTAATGCAGATGATCCATCACTTATTGAATCAAAACAGATTATAATTATTGGTAAAAAAAAAAAAAAATGATTTGTTAAATCAGAAAGTATTGTATTTTAATGTTAATGATTATTTGTTTTTCGGATTTTTTGAATTTTGTTTTGTAGAAGGAGATGGTAGACTTGGTTGTACCGAATACGCTCCATTTGATGCAATTCATGTTGGAGCTGCAGCACCAGAAACACCTCAAGAGGTAAATAACTTATTTATGATATATTCTCAAATTACTCTCAACTTTATGTGATTGACGTTGCAACGATTTAAATTATTTATTTATTATTTGTTATTTATAGCTTATCAATCAATTGAAACCTGGTGGTCGATTAGTTTGTCCAGTTGGTTCGGATAAAGGTACACAATATCTTAAACTAGTAAGTGTTAATTATTTATTTTAATATTTTATATTTCATTTTGTTACTAATGCATAACATAAACTTAATCCTTCAAAATAATAATTTAAGGTGATTTTCAATATGTCTTGTGTCAGTATCACACTTTGAATATAATCTGTTTATAACTAAAAAAAAAAAAAGACAGGCTAATAACAACTCTGTCTAGACGAGCAATTTGATGAAATCATTACAGCATAGTACATATAGTTCTGGAATGGTTCACCAAATACGCTCGTTAATAGTTTTTCTTCTCATAGTTAAATGAACTTCAGAACCAATTTTTTAAATCTGGGAATATCTAAGAAAAAGTTTATCTATGACAAATAAGTATTTTGTTTGGATCAATCATGTATTAATCGCGAGAGTTTCTTTTCATATTGAAACTACCCCCAAGCTTTAGTACGGCTACATTTTATTTATATTTTTTTTTCTTTTTGTATAAATTAAGAAATTTATTTAAATACATATTCAAATTTTCTATTTTCATAGTTTGACAAGGACTTAGATGGCAAAATAAAAGAAACGAAACTGATGGGTGTGGTGTACGTTCCTTTGACTGATTTAAAAAGAACCTGACTGTCATTCATCATCAGAATTTGTATTTTTCTGTTACTTCTAATGATCATAGTATTTCGTCTATCAAATTTTATTTAATATATTACCTGTAAACTATAAAATATAGATATTTATTTACAATCATTAAAAAGAAAAATTTGTTTATTCGCTTTTCATATTTGATAAACTGCTTTATTGTTTGTCAACAGAGAAGATTTATACAAACAACATATTTTATACACCACTTTGATAACCTATACAAACCTTTTACAAAGATTAGAACGTCTTTCGCAGTTCCTATACAAGATTTCGCTTAATTTAAGTAAAAAATAAAACGAAAAAATGTATTATCAATCACTGCGAAACGGCCACAAAAAACATGATGTGTCGTTTGCTCTTCTTGATCGCTATTTTTCATATTAATCTATATTATTTGTTTGAATATGGTTCTGTATTCTAATTTGCATTCATAAGCTGATGAATCTTGTGATATTATTCCTAGAGGGATAATTTTCCAATTGTAGTTATTATAGTTATTCGGTTCACAGTTATTTAGTTACTTGATGAGACAATTTTCATCAAGTCGACAATCACGAGAGATGCGACCTTATATGCTACATGGCCAATGGAGCATAGAATTGCGACATGAGGAGTGGAATGTATCATCAACATAACTATGATTAGAAAAAAATTAAAAACTAACATTTTTAAATTTTAATTTTTTTGAATTTAATGTGGACTGTGTTATATAATAAATTTTGTATGAAGCCATTTTTCTAGTATAATACAAATGTTGTTTTTAATGTCAAATTTGAATGTTCTAATTATGTTCTTTGTCTACTGTCGTTGTTGCTTGTTATTGTTAATATTATTTGGATTATTTGTGATATAATCGAGGTGCATTTGTGTTTTAATTATCAGTTAGTTTTACATCTGTGAATTGAGAATAGTACATGAGTGTCATGAAAACGGGTTCGTATATATTGAAATATTATTTGGATTATTTGTTATATTTTAAAGTTATGAAATCGCGGTGCATTTGTGTTTTAATAATCAGTCAAATTTACATCTGTGAATTCAGAATAGTACACGAGTGTATTGAAAACGGGTTCATTAATAGTGAACATTAATCAGGCTTATCATCCTAGTTAATATAATTTTTTTTGTGTCTGATGATATTTTCCATAGAACAAATTTTGATGGTGTCAAGTCTTAAAGATGTTACATTTTGAGAGTAAAAACATAAAATGTTAAAGTAAATGCCATACCGAGCTATTCGATAGTATTAAGTAGAAGAAGTTTAATTTTGAATGACTTAGTATGTGTAAAAAGGTACTTAAATACTGATGTTTAGGACAAAATTAGTAAAATACACCATAAAAAACATCACATAGAACTCGTTATGCTCATACTGTGTCGAAATATATAAAAAGTAAGAAAATGTGAAACACGAAGGTTGTTTGCTATTCCAATGTAATCTGTTGATTCAATGAATCTGTTGATCCTGAGGAATAACCAAATAAACTACTCTATCATCTTCTTATCCCGTACATCACATAGGTGCATAGGGTGGAACTATGATGTTACTTTGTTGTTTCTAATATGCAAGAAATTATACATGTAAACTCAAATAACAATAATTGAAATTTAACATTTTAATAGAGTAATTTGGTTCTGATAATATCTTTTCAATTCAATTAGAAATATCTGGGTCATGTGGACTTTATATAGGTATTAAATATTATATTATCCTTGGTCATTTCATAAAAACAAAGGACTGACTCAGAAATGTTCAAAGTAAATTCCTCGTATACAGTTTAATATATTATTCGGATTCGTCATAGGTAGATCGATAACTGAATTTCATGTACTATGTTATTTGCAAATAACGCACAAAAATTATTGTAAGTAATATCGAAATTGACTTGTCGTTTGTTAAGAATCCATGACTACTGTAGCGCATAGTAGTCCCGAATGCTTGATTATATACATTAAACTACATTAAAGCTATCTTCCGCCTACCTGATATATGAATATTCTAATTACATTGTATAGGTCCTATATTTATAGTAACCATCCTCCTAATACCATTAGTATTATTGTTTTAAATAATGACTATCATCGAGTTGGATAAGGAGCCACCATCCCATTTAGTTCAATAACCTGTTTGCACCACTTTTACGTGATGGAATTTAAGAACAGACTTTTAATTTATCACCAATATGCTGGCTAATATTGGTAGCTATGAACTTTTTACTATCACTGTTAACACATTTCAATTACGTATAATAAAACAAAAAAAAAAATGAAATCCGGAATACGATGACACTTTTGGCATACTGTAACAGAATCAAGGTGAAACCTGGAATGTCATATGTTTGAAGAGATTAATTTGGTGCAAAGAAAATATAAGAATTCAATAGTTGAAATTTGACATTCACTTAAGCGTTCACTCGATTATACAACAAGATAACCATTTAACTACCTAACTAATACCATCTAACTGTCTTCTTATTATTAACTTCCGTCAATTAAATTAACCCACCAGAAGCGTCTACTAGATATTAATTAATTAGAAAATTGTTGACTTCGTTGGCATTGTTTACTGCAAGGTTTTCTGTTTATAGATGTAACATTTATTGTACCGCGGGTCGGTATTAGAAATTATCCATTAAATTTTAATTAATTTTTGGGTGTATTAAATCTTTCAAACAAAAAAAAAAAAGAAGAAATAAAATAAAATAAAACAAACAAACAGACGATGAATCTTTTTTTTTTTTTGTTTTATAAAAGTACAACAAATCAGCGTTTATTAATTAAATTTGCGTATATGCTTTTTTTATCATATTAATTTTAACCGCCCCTACTAGCAAATCAATTTGGAAAAATATTCGTAATTTCTTTTTTTTTAATTAATTTTTTTTTTTATTTATTTTTCCAAGTTATTCGTTTTTTTTTTTTTTTTGTTTCAACATTGTTGACTTTGGAAAAACCACAGGTCCAACGACCCCAACTCTGACTAAATGTGGGAGAATATCACGTAAATTACCAACAAATGCCGCTGGTTGCTTTAATATAAACTTGCATGAGTTAAAATTTCTTTCACCATATTTCATTAAAGAAGATAAAGTCCATCAAACCATGTGGAATTGTTGTTAGCAATTCGAATGAGATATTAAGTTTTTATGAATTTAGTTTTTCACTTTAAGGGAAAGAAAAAAGCATAAAAACCAACAAAAAAAAAAAAAAAATAAATAAAATAAATAACATAATAGAAAATATTCTGAATGCCCTGTTTAGATATTTGCTTTGCACATAAGTCTGCTTAACCAAAGATAAGAAATATAAAGATGAGTCAATTCAATTCTATTATGTGTTGAGAACCTGATATGTTGCAACATCATCATTCTGCATCTATCTAATTTCTCTGATTGTGTAGACGACAATCATTGAGGTTACTCAAACAAACATCCACGTTGTGTCATCGGTAACTCGATTACGGTATATGTCAGTAATGCTGTGTGATCGAGGCTAAAAAGATGATGTTTTTATCGTACGAATTACGATATATACCGCGGATAATATTCATCAGTTTAAACTATTTTACATAAATTTCTAGAATTTTTCACATCATATTACGATCAATAATATCGAATGTCTGCTTAATGTCGACAAATAACATATACAATGACCATTTAATCGTCTGCTCAACAACAATCCTTAATGTATTGAAATGCGACCTGTATAAGACCTACTACCAGTTCCTTACCTATTCCTTACGAATACTCGATTGCAGAACTGAACTGATCCTGTCGTGAACGAAAATTACCATAACCTTATTTATCGTGTTCAGCAATATGATACTACGCCAATTATTATTAACCTTTTTCACAAGTTTGGAATATCAGCAGGCAACCACACTTCACTATAATAATGCAATCTAATATTGATGCAATGTCTCCAAATTTATTTTCAATATATAAAGGTGTTTTAATGCGAATTGACAAAATTCACTGCAGGTTTGGGTATAAAAATTATTCACAGATTAATAAGAGGATTTGTAGTCATTAGGCCCTCGGATGTGCCCTGGCGAATGTAGATTAATTAATATATAGAAAACATTAAAAGATTGAGTAAAACCAAGAAAACTCTATTAATGGATCACTGGATGTTTAAGGATCATACATTGTGACTCGGTAGCAATGACTACTATATCGAAGCTTTAAACTATAAATTCGCTTACTGATATTTCATAACAAATTGTAGTGTTGACAATTATTTACAGAAAGTAATTTTCGGATGCTATTTTAGAAGCTTGTACTTGACGCCAATTATAAGTTAATATGGGATACTACAAGAAAATTTGAGAGGTGAGGGACACGGTTATACATTTTAGTTGCATTTGAAGTTAAAATTTTCGAGTACTTCGAAAGCTTTGAAATGTCGAGCATACACTTGTATAATAAAAATTACAACAGTCAGATTTGAGTGACTTACTATCATCTTAGTTATACAATCCATCTTTTGTCGTCACCGGTAACATCGAAGTGACAATATATGCACTCATGTGGTGTACAGGTTTCGATGATGATGAATATTTTAAGGTTGTACGAAGATAACGATATGTTTTTGACAATGGATTTGAAATCTGCCCTACTGTATCGTATCGGTCATCATAATATTTGATATAACATTAAAAATTGATTACCATTGGTATACATTTCTTTGATAATTTCAAACCATCACATGCATCACTAAAGCATTATGATGAAGATTAATAGCAAGCGATTTGTGTCAACTAAAAATTATGTAGTTAATTAAAAGAGTTAAAAAATCGTATTAAATTTTAAATTTATATTATGTCAATGAAAATAATAATCTCTAACTTCAAAATATTTTATAAATCCGATTAGGATTTTTTCCCTTCAAATTTGATTGCTAATATTGCCGTCACCCACATCAATGGTATTCCTTTCATAAATATTATTTTACCTTTTTTATGCAAAAATTTTTGCGTTTTCTCTTATTATTTGAATTTTATATATTCATTTTATGGTTCCCAGCAGTGGCATTATCTCGCATTTACTTTTTCTGGCAAATTTAGTGTTAAGTCTGCTTTTGTAAATGTAAATACTGCATTGAATTTGATATTTTATTGCGTGTTTTTCAATAAAAACAATAAATAATTAATCAGCATAAAGTTGGGAACTTAATAAATAATAGTCTTTTGAGACCGATTTTAGATTATTAATTGTAATGAATTTATTAATATATACATAAGCTATATACTATATATTGAATATGTTAATGAATATTCATCATCTCAACTCTGTGTGCATATGTCATCAACAAATAACCACCATTATTGTTGATGATTTCTAAAAGCAGAACCTTCACTTCAATTCATATCTTACCAGTACAGACTTTTTAATGATAGTTTTCCTTAATGTTAATTTTGGTCATGTCTTCTACTATAACCTGTGGATTTTGGTCAAAATATTCTTACTATGCGTCTAAGGCACAAATGATGTACATTTGGATTTGTGATATGTTGCAGACATACCCATAGTATCGATAAAAAATATATTTTGAATATACGCAATTTGATATTACTTGAAATTTGTCATGACTGCAACAAATTTACGATCTTTAAATCCATTAGTTTGGTTTCATCTCATACTATATGGTTCGTTGTTTACCTTTATCATAACTCAATCGAAGATGAGTAGGAACAAGAATGGTGATAAAATACACTTCTGATTAACACCTGAATGTACGAGTACATCATAATACATCACCAACCTTTCCACAATGCAAAATTTTGCGCTGCGAGTCAACATCGGATCATGTTTATCAGTTTGGATGGTAGTTTTAATTATTGAACCATTTCAAGTAATTTAGAATTTAGGTAACTTGTTTTCCATGATAATGAGATGTAATGCTGATGGTATATGTTGTCCAAGTCCACTTTTCGCATTATTTCGCCATTATATCACCTGCATGACAACCATCTTGTCGAATTTTAGATGTTGTACGCGAATTTTATTTTGCCCAGACTCGTAGCATAATCTTGAATTCGTTGTGTAGTCGGTCTTTTCGCAACTAGAACTCTACACAACCTAAACCACTTGTCTATTTATCAGCTATTTCTACCTATACATTTGCTGTATATGAGATCAAATTAGCCATTGCATCACATTCCGATCAATTTTCTTACATACTATTTGAATTTTTTATAGCGTATTGTATCCGATCTGTAATTTTTTCAAAGGTTTCCACTATTATTATTATGAATGTCCAAACGAAACAATTTATCCAAATAAAATTTTAATGTAAATGCCATAAACTTCGGTCCCATCCTTTCAATGTACCTGATTGACATCCTTTTGTATCCAAATAACAATATCTTATACGAATATATCATAGTTACAAATTTTACAACATTGTCATAAAGTGCTATTTATTATAAATTAGAGTAGCTTAATCACTTAGCTTTCTAAATCAACCACAAATTGCTTTCACTCCACTGCATTCTAGTAGTAAGTGCCTTTGAACGTACTACATGTGTTTGCAAAGAAGTATGTATAATGTACATATTATGTTTAACTATTGTTTTACTTGAATGCTAAATAGTTTAAAATTAGTCACAAAATTATAAAGCATAATTAACAAACAGTTTCTCTTAACGAGTTAAAATAATATGATAACTATAAAATTAATGTCTGTTACAAATAAACAATAATGTATAATTTCTTGCAGAGGATATATATTAAAACAAATTATGACAATATGGAATATATTATATACTACACTCGTATGTAGGTATAAATATTTAAGTAGATCGAGTTATGTGGACTACATGTACCCACGTATTCGTCAAGTGGACACAGCCATACATAGTCATACACAGCCATACATACATAGCCATACATTGGTGATCATTAACACAGATTATTATATATTCAATTTGATGAACTCAGTCTCAAATCAACAATGGACGACACCTCATTGTATGACCGATCAAATACCATTTTTTTCATCTGATAACCATATGTCCATCGTCTCAAGATCTGACAATCTCCATAAATAATCATTATAATTGGTAACCATATCGTAATATCGGTAAACAATTTAACTTGAATATACACAGTTTGAACTTTTGTCAATTAGCTATCATACTCCACTTAGCATTCTGAACATACACAAAATTTATCAGTATATGCTGTTGCATGGATTACGCATTTCCAGAATTTATTTACCAACACAAAAGTGTTTCATTTCAGGCACATAATAAGCAATTAAAATAGAAAATGTACCGGTATTATGATGATGTATATTACGTATTATCACCGGTCATTCAGTCAGACATAGAATCAGATGTGATGATATCCGAAATGAATGTCAAAATTCAGACATAGTTAGATGGACAAGATCAGATGCCGTTATTGGAGAGACCATGTTGAACGAATGCCTAATAATAGAATCGCAAATTTTCCAATGAAACAACATTCAAGTGGAATACGGCCTATAGAAATGCCTTCGAAGAGATGGCGAGAATGTTGTACATTCGCATCACGAAACTAAATTGATTGTGACTTAACGAAAGAAGAAGAAGAAGAAAAAAAAGAAGAAAAAAAAAGCATTTGCCATTCGATCGATTGATCGATACAAATTTATTGTAAGCTAAAATTGCGTATATTCAAGTCAAATTAATTAATTGATATTATTGCTAAAATTGGAAAATTACACGTATTATCATGTCACAATTCCATTCTTGAGGCGATAGACACGATTGTCGCAAACGAAGATAATGAAATCGGATGCACCCAACTAATTGTATCGCAAAATAGATAGAAAAGACTATAATATACAAGATCTGATCATCCAAATAAAACAATGCATAGAACTGTCATTTAGCATCCAGTGGTATTATGTGATGGAAAGTAAAGGTACTGACGTAAACAGTGGCTGTTGATGTCCTATAGACTCTAAGTGAAGATTAAAATGATGATGGTGGTTTATTGTGATCTAGTAAGTAAATTTATAGCGCGTTATATATGCGAGGGTCTGTCTTTCTGATTATCAATCTATTTTTCCACAAGTTTCTGTCTTGTGCATTGTTACTCTCTCTGAATTTATTGGCGAGTGTGCACTTTTTCCGCCAATTTCTTAATTTTTTGGAATTTTTCTGCAAACTAAAGTAACTGGATTTAGAATGACAATGTAATCAGTATTGTACTACTGTTGTTCCAAACATTTGTGAATGTTTTAATTTTCACCTTTTACGTATAAATTCTTTTGTAAATTTATTACTAATAAAAACTAAATCTGTCGATGCTTAGCCTAATAGCAAAGATTTTATTAGAATGGCCATCATTGAGTCCGTATACCAAATTTTATTTATTTATTTTATTTGTTGCAAAGTAGAAAAGTACAATAATTTTGAGTTAACTAGATTCCTAGTAACCTTTTTTCAATTCATAAAACTTTTTGTATTATTTTATTTAGTACATAGGGTAGCTTGATAGTGTATATATATATATATGTTGGAAGATTATATATACCCGTATTATAGTAAATATATTGTGTGATCAAATAGGGGTAGAAAAACTAACTTTTTCCTTTGTTAATATAATGAATATTTCACACATTTGACGCCTTCAAAGAACTGAGAGGGCTCTGAAATATTTGGAAAAGTCTGAAAACGAGAAAAAAAAAAAAAAAAATATATAAAAAAAATGAATGAACTAAACAAAACGAATAGATGTTTTAGGTTTACGTGAACTATTTTCAAATTCAATGCAGGTATTATTTTTATAAAATAATATATAAAATAAACGTCTTTTTACACTTTCCTTACCTGTTATGTTTACAAAAAGATTTTTCACGAAGGACACCCATGTGCCTTCCAAGTACAACAACAGCATAGCATATTATGCTTAATTTACGATATTTTCTATTATATATATATATATATGCTCAGGCCTTGAAGAATCTCCTGTTGTTCGGCAAATAGAGAAGAAAAAATATTTTCCAAATAGAAAATATACCCCAAAACCGTACCCCAAAAATATTTATTATGTTCTACCCTAAATTCGAGACGAGAGTATAGTAACATATATGTATATATGTAGCCAATTTATTCTCGTTATTCGTTTGAATTGGAAAAAAAAAGTAAAAAAATAAAAAAAAATATCGTGAAAATCTATTTTGTCAATGTTCAAATTTTATATTTGCAAATTTGTATTATTTTGATGTCTATTTGTTATTCAATTTTTGCTTTTGTAAACATTAATCAATATTTAAATTTGCTAACATGATACAGTAAATGCTTGACTCTTAAATGCTACATGTGCTAGTCATTCATATAATTGATTATTTGATTCAATTATGCAATAAAATCAATATCATGAATGTGTATATTGGTGAAAATTAGTAATAAATTTACACATAATTGATATTGTACAATCCACATGAATCCACATAAATGTATATATAAAAAAAAAAATTAAAAATACTCTTGTAGAACCCTCGTACATGTACATGTAGAACGTTAAGTTTACACGATGATTCACCACATTCGCCACAGAACAGAATATTCCATACCTCTATTTACATGTATCATCATCATCTTCTCGATCTGTCTTTACTCCATCCGAGCACATAGAATGTCAACGAACAACCGCCATTTTTCACGATCTCTGTACATTCACTTTACTTCATCCCAAGTACCGCTGCTTGTACTAGACTCCTTAATGAACGTTTTTTTTTCACGTTGTTTTTTTACGACTGGGTCTTCTATTACCCTGGCGCATTGCCAGTCGTCAAGTGCGTATTTTGTCATATTACTGACCGCCCGCTTCATTTCGCCACTCTATTCATTGTGCCCGCGTTCAGTCGGTGTCTATAATTCTCGCTTGATATTATATTTGGGCAGAAAATTTTAGAGGCACGTATTGTGACACGAAGTTATTTACGTTGTTCATTACCTTCATTTCTGCCAGTCTTCACACATTCTCATTTGATATTGTATTTTATCAGAAAATGTTAAGTTTATGCCTAATGCATATATAAACGAAAACATCACTTTGTGACACCATTTAATTAGTTAATTAAATCACGTTTTATCTCCCTATCACCACAGATTTGTTAAACGTCTAAAAAAATTTTTATTCAGTAGGGTCTTTGATAGACTTTCTCGCATATTAATTGTATAAACGAGAATGTTTACATTGTTCGACACTGTCACGCGTGCATCAATGTCACGGAACGTCTACGTTAATTGAAGAATTTTTGTTTAACGTGACGGTGCTAGTCCGTATACTATATTTATCATTTAAACATATCATTATCTTTACCTTAGCCGTAACAGCTTCTCAAAATATAGTATTCGTATAATATGCCGCCCGATTTTGGATAATTTAAATAATCAATGTAGCACGTTAAGCACGATGCGTTGGTAATATTTTCGTGACGTTTCTAAATGTTGACGTTTGGATAGCAGTTTTAACATTCGCATATGGTTAATGGTTTTGACATATGACGTTGCCAGGTCTGTGACTTGATGACGTTCCTTGTAATGTAAATAATCCTTTATTCATTCAGTATCGCAATCATATCCCATTTAATATTTTAGCAATTAGAATGTTATTAACAAATCTAAAATATTTTAATCTATCGTCGTTCATATTCAAGTTTTTTTTTTTTTGTTATGGTTTAAGTCTTAAACATATGGCTACAACGTAAAGCTTCTCGTTCGAGTCGTGACTAATCTTAACGCGTATAAGTATTTAATCAAATGTGCATATCTTGAATCTATCTATTCATATAAGACACTTTTATCTGACATACTCCATAATTTCCACATTACATATATTTATTACATTTGCCCAGGGTTGCTTCCTTAATTGATATTCTGATGGACGACGGGAATTAACTTTAATCGATATACCATTATCAAGGGTAGAATAAATTGAATTTATTGTTTCCAGTATTTGTGAGCGGAATTATTCCTATTTCTATGAGGTCTAAGGTGTTTTAAGGTTGATATTAAAGAGAATCAGAAAATACCGATAGTTCAATAGATAATTTCAATTAACTTGAATGAATTTTAAGATTGTGAATTGTTAGTCTGTTAATAATCAATTAAAGGATTTTTCGACAATCAAAGGGAAGCATTCGCAGCAAATATCTATGAGTATTTAATTTGTATATTAAGTATTAATCTGA
>JANSTX010006581.1:6427-16865 GCA_027564355.1 Penthetria funebris | reverse complement strand
TGTTGTTGTTGTTGTTGTTGTTGTTGATGATGACCATGCGTTGTTGCTGCTGCAGTTAATGCCAAATTATGTTGATGTTGATTCTGTGAATAGGGTAATGTTAAAGCAGCAGCAACAGGTTGATGTGTATAAGCTGCAGTTGCCGGTTGATGAGTATAAGCAAGAAATTGTGGATAAATTGATGATTCAGCATTAAAAGCAAACTATGGATTTGGATAAGAGCAAAAGTGCATAAAAAAAAAATTATAATATCTGTTTTCAGTACCTTAATTACTGAATCTCATTTATAATATAAAAATTACCTTTCCATGGATATTTGTTGGAATTGCAGCATATGCTAATTGTTGTTGTTGTTGATGTTGTTGTTGTTGATGTTGTTGCTGCTGTTGCTGTTGCTGTTGTTGATTATGGTACTGTTGTGGTTGTTGTTGTTGTTGTTGTAATTGTTGTTGTTGTAATTGTTGTTGTTGTAATTGTTGTTGTTGTAATTGTTGTTGGTGCTGAGGTTGTGCAACTGCAAATTTTATGGCACTTTGTGAAAATTGTAAACCAGCATTATGGCCATTATTTGAATTAGCACCAGCTCTAATATAGTAAACCTAATAAATTTGATTTTAAAAATTAAAAATATATTAAAATGTTTGTCTCTCCAAAAGAGGGTTATTGACATTTTCAATAGGCCTTTCCATATGATTTATGTATTGAACAGGTACAGGTACTATATAGTCATGTTTTTTTTTTTTTTTTTTTTTTAAAACCGTATAATTTTCATGTTAGTCGTATCTATTATTTTCATTACTCATTGAAAACAATGCGTGACTTTTAAAATTGAAAGTTTTTGAAAGATAATTTAACTAAATATATTATTAATTGCACTATTAGACATTGTTTGATTTAAATCATATAGTTGAAATTAAAGTGAAACATAATTTTAATAAAAAAAATACCATCAACATGGATAAATGCAATTTTATTTTAATTTTAGCATAATTTACCAGAGCGTGATCGAAGTAATTATAAATTTTATTGTAAACACATGGGTTTAAGTTTTAAATATTCATATTTGAAACTTACACTTAACTTTAAAGTGTTCTGTTAAAACAATACCACTTGTCCAAATTTGTGATATTGCGATATTGGAGCAAGTGACTCAAGAATTCATGAGGCACAAACTTAACATTCGAAAGAATTGGTAATATGAACAATAATAGGGTGCTTTTTGCGAAAATGTGCAACAATCATAATTTTTTGATAGTTGCTGCTAATACACACAGAAATTTGGTGGAAGCTAAAATAATAATCAGCCAACATTTAAAGTTAAAATTTATGCCGGACATAAAGAGACAACCTAAAACTGATATGTGTGTATCTGTGAAGAAGAAACATCAAGAATGCTAGGTTTATATCAACACTATTGTTCATGTTTGTTTTATGATGGCTTTATGATGGTTTTATGATACTTGAATGGAAGTCCCAGGTTGATTGAAACCTGGATCATCCAGAAAGAACGTGCTATAACTGATGACTGTCTTTAAATAATCTAGTATCAGTAGTTATTCGTTGGGCTGCCTTGTGTTTCCGCTTGAAGTAAAGGTCGATATGATGAGATGATTATCCATTAAATAACATTTCCAAGCAAAAAACGTTATATGCATTTATCATCTCCATGCCTAATATCAGTACATATATTACATAAACCACTTTATTCACATATCACGTCATTTCAATATTACCAAGGTGTTTGCTGATTGTACTAAGGCAAGGTATCATAAACAAAACAAAAAATACTTAAAGAAAGTCATCATAAACAGGTCTTTTCAATTTCTTTATCAATAAAAGCTAATAAAAAATCAATAAAAACAAAGATCATTGACATAATGTTGATTATTAAAACATATTTATATTATTGATTGTATTTACAACTTGAGTATTATATTTCATATTTTGATTTATGGTGATTGTAAATAAACGATTGTCACAATAAAATTATGTACATCATAATCGGTAATTGAATATAAATTGAGTGAGAGTTGATAGGTTAACAACAGTGAAAAATGTTATGGAATATTAAATTACTGAATTGAATTTGAAAAATGACATGAATTTGATCAATTGAAATGGAAATTACACTTCTTTGCCGGTGTCAGGTTTATAAGATAATATGAGATACTTTTTTTTTTTTTTTTGATTTCTTTAAATAACCCAGTGTAAGATGTTTAATGTCAAAGCTGCATTACAGTGCCCACAATCCATTATCAGCATCACTACTATCATTAAATCATTTCAGACACAGTTAGAGACAAGTAATGCGAAAAAGTTACCTTACTACCAAACTTTCCACTTTCCGCATAGCACTGTTATATTTTGAGAAATAACTAATTTGGAACGCTTGTCTACTTCTAATTTCATGATTAAATCGAATATATAATTTTTACATATATATTAGCAAAGACACACAGATTTAATAACTGCAATAAATGGCATTTATTGAGAACTCCGCAAAAGTATTTCAATGTTAAAGTTACTAGAACTGTATATACACTGTATTTCTGTACAAAATCATATAATTCATATACAAATATAAATTTATTTAGTTGATATTGTTTCCAAAACATAACTGTTCGAAAATCTGCAATAATAATCATTCTTGCAAAAAATTAGTACAGTTTTTAAGCATCAATATATTTACAAATAACTACAATTTATATATGTAAAAAATGTGCAAATTTGATTACAAAAGTACAAATCATACTGTGCCAATTGCTTAATATTACAAAAAAATTCTTGTATTAAGAAATAATATTCATTTATTGCACTTATTACACGTGCGTCTTTGCTAATACAGTCTCATTTACCAGTTTCAGAGTTTAAGTTAAAAATTGACGTTATTCGGATGTCGTTGACAAATCTATGTAGTAATAGATCAGAAAATTAAACCCATAATAATTTCACTTACCTGTGGTGCTGCTGCAGCTGCTGCAAAATACTGTCCATATGATGGTGTAAATGCGTAATATTGTTGATAATTATGATTATTATTCTGTAGCTGATTTTGATGTGCTGCAACAATAAATTTATTAAATATAATTTTTAATATATAATATAATTAAACAATATTTTTATTTTGTCATTTACCACCAAGCTGTTCCGCTTCAGTTGCACCACGCTTTGATTGTGCTTTTGCTTCTTGCGCTAATGAATCATTCAGTTGCTCATTTGCATTTGAATTTTTATTTTCAATTGATGCATAAGCCACACTTATGCAGGTGAGAATTACACAAATATATTTCTAAATATGGGAAAAAAAAGGATACAAAATTTTGTAAAAACTATGAATAATAAATATTTTTGAGGAAATAGTATGGCATTTTCTGACAAGGAACAATGTCAAAGATGCAATTTTGACTGAAACAGAAATAGTATAATAAATCGATTAAATCGTCAAAAAACGTTTCCAGTTGGACTCATAATTTTTTCGAAAATTTGAAACAACTGGTTCATCAATTTTGGTCTTCTGACAAACTTTATTAGCATTTAATTAAATATTAATCGAAAATTGAAGGAATAGTACGTTTAAAATTTGTATGTCAAATCAATTTCATGGAATATTGTCGAATCCTGCTAGAATGTATAAGCATTTGGAACTGTATTTTTTATGTAAACCGAAAGATAAACATTTAGTGATCGAAATGCGTAAATAGTGGCCAGTTGCGTTTTCAGTCAATAAAATCAGTCAGTATTAAATTCTGTACTATTTATAAGGCTTCAACAATAGCCTCATTGGTTTGATAAACACAAACATAAATTATTAGCACGAAAATGCTGGTGTTCGTTAAAAATAACTAGTTGTGATTTTCCGGCTAAATTAAGCAATGATATTATTGCATTTAAATTCCAGTACTGAGACTCAGAATATTATCTGTGGGCTATTGACTATAATTTAGTACACTGCAACAGCTTTTACTTAAAGATTGTAACACTTCGAGTGATGATTACAGTATACTTTCTTTACGATTATTAATTTGATCATCTATCAAGTACGGCAGCCATACAATAGTACAAATACAAAACGATCAGAAACAGTAGTGAAAACAGTATAATTCCCGGTTTCACATGCGAATATACATCAAAAATATCATCAAGAGCCTGCAACGATACAAAACTCTACATTCAAAATTACGATATAGACGGCGAATTCTATTGATTAGTTAAGACGGTATATTCTATAACTTTCCAGATCACTACTAATGTATTGATACGGTCAATACAAGACCTATTAAGTTTCAACACTATAATTATTTTTTCGATTCTGGATCGTCCGTCACAACGAAATCTAAGTTGCTTTGCATATATAATATCTACCATCATGAGGTAATGACACCTACTTATGTTGAATAGATCAGTGATCTTTGGCAATAAATTATTTAGTTTAGTCGGTATTCTATACAACTTTCTAATATTGTTTACATCCAATAAGTGTATGAAATATTGTTTACACTCAATTTTAAACTTTCGATGGATTGCGCTGCTGTGTTTAGTAGGTGATAACACATTTCTAACATCAGTCAATATATTGCTTGGGTCATGCGATTAACATAAATTTCTGTTGTGAGATTCTAGTAAGTATTTTTTAGATTCTCGTACGAAATATTAGTTAAGAGAGTAGTGCTAAGATTGTGTTCATGAAGTAAAAGTGTTTTTTTTTTTGTCTATATATAAAACTTCGACTGCATCGCGTATAATAACTTTCAGATGATGATTGAATTCCATGAATGTATAGAACTTTAGTCAATGAACAATAAATCATTGCTGTATATTCAAGATCAATTAGGTTGTAAAACTTATCAAATGAAATTGGATTTTGTTTGCAAGCGTTTTTTTATTTTTCTTCTTTTATGTGAAACTCTATAAAATACACCTTTTACTGAATATTACACGTATAAATACATTTAAATTTCACAAATGCAGACTAATGAATAATCCAATTAAGAATTGACGTACCATAAGTTTCATATTTTGTTCTGCTTTGCTTTATTTTTTCCTTTAAAATAGAATTTCACTTCTTTAGAATTTTTATAGCAAAATGAAATCGTTTTTCTTTTTTCAATATTTATTTAACAATTTGTTATTAACTTAATTATATATTTGAAACTGAAATCTCTATTAAAAATCCAAATTAAATCACAAACACTTTTTTAAAATTAAAAAATTATTCTTTTTCGTAAGGATTTTTTGTTTTTGTTTTTGCTCCTTACGTAACATTCAATCGGATAAATTTATCAATTTCTGCATGCAAGATCTTTTAAACAAATTTTAAAATGTTATAACAACTAATGCAATTGTACAGATGTACTGAAAGTGAAATTACAAGTAATTTCTTTATATACCTAATGAATCTCAGAAGTAATTCTTTTTTTGGTCTTACAAACCACGGTTAGTACAGAGGGAATCCCTTCTACATGACTTTTAAATTTGAATTGCTCTAATAAATAATTACTTCGCGGTAATTATAAATGAAAGATGGTGAGGTGGTGTTGTTAATGTCGAAGAATCGTCTACTATTACAATTTATTTGATTTTATAATTTTTTTAATCATTTGTCTTTTTAAAATTTCATTTTTAATGCTTTTTTTCTTGTTTTTATAAAATAATTGTAAAATGATTTAGTTTTTTTTTTTTTTTTTTTGCTTTTTTAAATCACAATTTGAAATGAATTGTTTCTCGATGTAATTTGATCATTTTTTTATGCTTAAGATTTTCGATTTTGGTAAATGGTAAATGTGGTTCATAATTATTATTTTTCGAATGTTTTATTATACAAGAACATATTTGAAGCATACATTTTTTTTTTTTTTAAAATGACAAAACCTTTCTAATAAAATAATAGCAAAAATCAAAGTATGACTCTACAAATTAATATAATTCTCCATTTGGTTTATGGTTAAATCATGAACTTGAACTTAAAAAGTGAAATTTTGATTATATAAATTTTGTTTATTAATTTGTGATTTTTTAATTTTCAATTAAATTATACTCATTGATTAGATTATTATTGTCTATTATTTATTGTTATAAAATATTGCTAAATTTTATTTCAAATGTGTAATAGCCAGATGAGAGATGAATTTAAAAGTGTTGTTAAAATCATTAAGTATATTAAAATGATGGTAAATGTGAAGATAAAACACTGAATAGTCTAGCATAAATGTGTTTTATCGAAATCAGAACACTGATTATAATTAATTAAATCATCATCATCACAATTCTTAGTACACGGAGTTATAGAACATAAATGAATAACCGTCAGTGTGCACAAAGTTTGACCATTATCTTCACTTCATATACTACCGTATGCGCTAGACTTTTTAATATTGCAATTACTCATCACATTGTTTTAACACAATTATAGTTTTTACGACTGACAATCCTGTTAATTTCAACAGTTACATGACTATCCAAGTTTCGCAGTCAATTAATCGATGAACAGTTAGTTGATATTGTAATTTAGACTTTTCAAAACATTCTATTCGGCATACGAAACATTTGTCAAGTTTTCTGTATGCAGAACTATAAAGCGATTTCATCGCTTCCAAAAAAATCCCAAATATTCATCTATTTATTCGACATTGACATATCAAAGACATAACTTCATTAGTTTCGGCTATGAAACATTGATCTTTAGACGTACTTGGTAACTGTAATTCACCAGTAAGGTATCGCGAGAACAGATGTGTTAATTTAAATAAAACACATTAATTAAACATGATTATTATACATTTGTCATACATTCGTTGCAAAATAAACCTTACTAATGTCACAATTTACTTTAAAATCTACTATAAAAAAAATATTAGCTTTCCCAATATGCTATTTTAAACAGAGTGGCTATCCAAAAAATGAACATCGTTGCTATCAACAAAATGAATAGCGTTGGTATCCAAAAAATGAATAGCGTTGGTATTGAAAAAATTAAAAGCGTTACTATCCAAAAAATTAAAAACGTTACTATCCAAAACATTCATAGCGTTGCAATTCAAAAATAGCGTTGCTGAAATAGATACGCATAGTAATGGATAGCAACGCATAGAAATGGATATAAACAACGCATTCAAAATGATTAGTGAAATTTGATATTATTTTCTAATTGAGCGTCCAACCACACACATTTCCCCACTGTACGTGAGTCAATATTTGATCACAATACACATATAAGCTTCATGATCTCTTTATAGTTATGTGCGTCATTGGTACGTCAAATCTAAAACTTCATTTTTCACACATCACTTAATGATGTCGTTTTTCGAGTGTATTATTTTGTTAAACTTTTTATCGATGTTAAGCGATCATTAATCATTTGCAATAAATACCACGATTGCCATTTGTATTCATCTTAGATTTCTATTAAAACTAGTTAGCTACAGCAATTTTCGTTTCAATCATTCTAATTTCTTCATTTTTATATTTAAAATATTTAGAATCAAACGGCGAATGAATAAGTCATAAGAGGTTGAATCAATTGCTTGCAGCAAAATCCTACTGTAAAACTAAACTGAATTAGTGAATCTGATACTGAGTTATTTTATTAATTTTTGCTTGATTAAGTATATTATATTACCATTTATGACATTATTATAAATTCTGGCACTTATTGGATTGCGAAATCGGATTAATCATTCTGTAATTTTTTGATAAATCATATGAGTTTTTTGAAAAATATTCTAGATTGTTATCTATGCAAGTATGTATCTAAGCAATTAATTCTATTGACTGTTACCGGATTTAATTCAGTTAATATGTTGTTTGGTTCAAACTAGATACGTGATACAATTGTCTTTTAACAATCCTGTTATGTTGTTAGTAATAATGTTTGGGATGGGAATCATTGTCACATCAATATTTTCGGTGATCATCCACATGCGTTTGTAATTGGTCTATTAGATCGACTTATGGTTCAGACTAGTCTGAAATATTTAGAATATATTTCTGATTGTTGACAATTACCATATGAACATTCTTGATTCAATGATGAATATGTCAAAAAAACTATTAAAATTACCTATCACGAATGAGGGCTTCAGATAGAACTGAGTATAGTTACCGAGTCAATCAACGGACAGTTTAAAATATCATTGGCAAAGTACTCTGCCTTTGGTGTTATCACTGCTTTTTTATGACAATATATGATTTGCTTAAATTCAAACACCAAGAAAATCGTGTTTGTCCAATTTTGAACGGAAAATTTTGTTTTTAATTTTTCCTTAATATGGGAATTTTTTTTATTTTGGTACCCGATTTTGCTGTTTTTTGAGATTGTGCAAGTTTATAATTTGATTTTTTTAATAGGGTAGTAAATAATAAAAATTTTTATAATCTAGAATACTTTGAGTTAAATCTCCTACAACTAAAATGTCTGGTTAAGTATTTAAAAATCTAATTCAAGCAATGTTCGTTTAAAATTCTTTGTATTACTTATAATTGTAGCAAGTTCAATAAAAAATGCAGTAAACTGCAATTTTTAGTTTGAAGTTTAAATCTAATTACATTGAGATTATCATAGTCAGTTACATTTTCTTATGTTTTAATTGGTACCTTATAATTATGACTGTATATAGAACCCGAAGAAATCTTAAGCTTTTACTGAGGTCAGTATTGCATTGATAATTCTGCAGCAGACATATTTAAGCAATGCCATTACATACTCGTATGTAGGATAGTTGAAATATGATTAAAAAATTATTTACTAAATTATATGTTAACTTTAAAAATTATGTAGGTATACTTAAATAATAATGAAATTCAAGAATTCAGTGTAATTATCCGGGTATTTAAAATTAAAATGTTACAGCATTTTTTGTGTGTTAAAAAATTTAGAATTTAAAAAAAATACTACTATGAGAAATTAAACAGTAAGCACTTACTTTAGCCAATCACTCGTGGCATACATTTCTTAGAGATGTATTTAAAAGTGTCGGTAAAAGATCTTGAAGTGTTTCCTGTAGAATTTATAAGTACAACATAATTTATACAATTAAATAAAATATAACATAATTTACTTATATAGTTAATGTTGCAGTAAATTATTGCATGTATCCATCTGAAAGATTTTTCAGCTGTGTAATCTTTATAATAGCTATGCCATTTAAAAATTTCACAATACTTTTAAAATAATATTTCACTCAATTCTTATGTAATTTTCTTTGCATTACAAAAATTACTAATTGTTTGCAATAATTAAATATACTAATTTGGATATGTCATATCTTATTATAAAAATGCACTAATTATAAATATATTATTATGATAATATATTTTATTTATCTTCATGTTTCATAATAAAATTCAAATAAAAATCTCATAAAGACTTGCCAGGTCGCATAGCGACAAATGCATGCTCTCGTTTTGTTTTTTTTCCTATTTTTTGCAAACAGGAAATTGCACAATTATTCCATTAGTGTCGTCCACATTTATAAATTATAATAAAATCGAAAGTAATGGTAACATTTAATAATTGTATCACATTAGATATTGCAAGTTTATCCGTCTTTTAGTAAATATATTTTATAAATACAGGTTTACATCTCATCAAAATTACTTGTCTTCCTGTCGGATAGAAATCGACCTTTTTTTTTTGAATTTATTTTTTTCAAATTTTCTTTAATATTTTATTGACATGAAATGCTTAATTCAATTTTCCACTATTTACAAAAATTCTACTCGTTTGTTTATTTTTCCTTTTATGTTTTTTGTTTTACTCTGTCTTAAAATAGTTTCTTAACTAGTTTTAACATTTTATGCACATAATATTGATGTTTAGCTGCAGTGCATTTAGATGAGATGGATATTAGACTTTTAGTGTTATATAAACTCAGTAATTAAATCAAAATTTAACAATTTTGATCTGAAACGAAAGAAAATTATAGAAGACTATAATTATAGCAACTTATTTTATTAAAATAATGGACAGCGGTCTGATTTCGAAAATTGATAAATGATTACATTTATAACCCATATCGATCAACTAAAGTTATAGTAATTTATGATATTAACGTGTTACTGAGTCAAAAGTTGTCATCGTGTTCCCAATCGATGCTAGACAATTCGTTAACATTTAGTGTTTCAGCAGTGCAACATGCACGCACGCAGCTGCTTGATAATTGGCCAGATGAAGATATAGATAGAGTCAATTTAAAATTGTTATACGCATAAATGTTGCTAGATTGATGAGGAAGTAAATCAAATGTTCACAAGTATACGAACATTCTTGTTTTCATCAGTTATGAATGGAAGAAATAGATTACGGATGATAGGTGGAATCTTATAATGAGAAGAAGAAACGTCAATAGTATAATCTGAATACCCATAATATTGTTGCAATTTTTTTTTTAAACATTGCAGATCGAGCATAATACGTTGCAAATTTGAACACCATGTTGAAAAC
>JANSTX010006570.1:0-20270 GCA_027564355.1 Penthetria funebris | reverse complement strand
CACTCAAAAAATTGAAAATAATATTTATTAGGTGGTCGCCAAATCGGTGCACATACTTTAGTTTATAGATTAAACCCTTTGTCCATACGGTGTCAAATGCCATCTCGCAGTCGAGATTTGCAGCAATGGTCAATTCACGATCACATATTAGCGTTATGATCGTGTCTAGCATGCCAATAAGAGCGTGTGAAGTGGAGTAGCCCCTTCTGAAGCCCATTTGTGAGGAGGGAATTAGATCTCTACTATCGATTGTCTGTTCAGTTTCAGTTCTTGTACGATTTTATATGAGTGTGTGAAAAGCTGTCGCCTTTCATCTCAAATTGTACTTTGCATTACGAAGCAATCATTTAAAGAAAAGGGTACTATTTCAGGTTCTAACAAAATATCTCAAAATTCACAATCACGCATCAGACGAACATATGTACTTAGAAATTAAAATTTTCATAAGAAACACTATCGAAGATTGTGATGCAACAAACTTTACTATTAAGTCTGGTAAATGTCGATAATGAACCGCAATATATTGTGATAATTGTAGCTTTTCTATCAACATATTTAAAAGTCCAAATATTGTACAAAAAGTACGAGCTAACTTAACAATAACTCTACTCAATGTTGACAAAAAAATATCTTGATTGCAATAAAGTTTATGATTGCATTATTTGGAAACGTTTTATAAAATATGTACTCAATCCTTCATATTTATTGAGTATTAGCAAACAGTACTTCATGCCATTCAATATCTCATCTATTTAATCTGCAGAATATTTTATTCATTCTAATATTAATAGTAATACCTGAAATCGAATTGAACATTCTTTGTCATCCTGCTGTTAACCTTTTTGAATATCATCTTGAGTTCCATATAAGTTAAAGTATTATACACTACATTTAACAATACATTAAGTAATCAATAATGTATCAGAATATTATATTCATGTAAATACATTATTGGATATTATTATGTATACATCTCCAGCTACCCATTCATAATATTGATATTACTACGAGTATTACCTTTATATGTTGTTTATTGAATGGAAATTTATGATTTTCATCCTTTTAACCAATTTTTCTGATCAAATACATGTTTGGAAATACAACCAAAAAAAATCTACATAACTAAAAAGGAAAAACACTATTCATATTTTAGGAAAAAGGAAGAAAAAGTTAGGAAATTGAAAAAAAAAATATATAAAATCGTCTATATTCAATATTTGTACACATTTATACACACATTTCATAGCTTCATATATATATATGGAAAGGTGAGATTTGAGAATTGATTCTTTTCCTTTTATAAATTGGTAACCATCCAGAATAGAGATTTCAATTTTAATGCCATTGTCAAATAAATAGAATCTCATAAGTTACTGTAGAATAAATATTTGTTATCATCATAGAATGTATGAGGGATTTATGTATTGGCAATTTCAAGATTTATTGTCATTCATCGTGTATATACATGTAGGATGTGTATAGGGATTGTATGTGGGCATATAGTAACACGTAGCTAAGTTTATTTCAGTTTTTTTTTGCTCCTTGCCTTTTATATCCTGCACTTGGTATTGGTTGCTACTTTACCTTATCCCTGATAAATGAATAGAAAATTTTAGACAAATATAATAAAACATGTCTACATCTTTTTGATTGAATTCAATTGGGAAATCGATAAATTTTAGATTTTAATTTGAGGATTTATTATAAATATTTTATTTTCTATAACAAATCTCTTATGGGATGGTTAAACTTTTACATTTCACATATTTTATTGAAAGAAGATAATAAATAATGAATTGTGGTCATATTAAGGGTCAACCATTACCATACGGGGTTAGTAGTCAGATTCATTCATGTATGATGATAATTTAGTTGGTCACAAGATTTACTCAAAAATTTCAATACCCAAAAGATCCAAACTAATATTTATGTTCTAGTAAAGGATTTTTTGAAAAATTTATTAATACTGCCTCCCTAAATTATATTCTATTACGAAAATACTTACTCTCAGTTCTATGCAGTAGCATTCGGCTTTCTATTTGTGAGGAGTAAAAAATAAGCAACAAATCTTTTAACTATTAAATAGGCTACTCTGAGGCATAAGTTCAATTAGATTATGTAATCATCAAATAGGTCTAATGCAAATGAGTGAACAAGAACAAATATTAATGACATTTTTCCAAATAAATTAATGTGTATGCCACACTATGTATGGTAAGAACGCAATAATATTTCGGATGATGAACGTTAACAACAAAATAAATAACTATTTTTTAAGTCAATTCTTGACTGAACTTTAATTACTTTTTATCAAGTAAAAGAATGATAAAAATTTGACATTTCACCTGGTTATCAATAATCAGAAATATTTAACAGTGATTTCAGACCATTCGGAATTCGATGGAGACATATGGGAAGGCCATGGATTTAAACATTTGAAAATGATTTGAAATCTGAAATATTTAAACTATACTACTTGAAGCTGGCCTAGGTGACACTGACTGGGTCTACAACCTACATGTGCAATCCATTTTATTTTATGGAAACCGATTCATATATCATACTACTTACCAAATAAGCAAAACAGAGTTTTGTCGACTGGAACTGCTAATTTAAAATTAAAATGATTTTTTGATAATATTATTTTATTATACTTTAAAAATTTAATCAGAATATAGAAATTATTTGCAATACGACATTTATGCTTGTAATTTATAGTAACACTTTTGAGGCCCGATTAACGAAATAAACCTACTAAAATTTAAATTTCAGGTCGGGGTTGCTAATTTAAAATTAAAATGATTTTCTGATATTTTTTTTAAAATTTAATCAACTTTTACCTCCTAACAATATGTCCCATATTCAACAAATGTGTAACAGGCGAGCAGAAAAATAAAGCTTAAAATGTGTAGTTTTAAACAACAACATACACAGTAATAACAATATTTCAAAATTATCAAGTGGTTAACAGGCGAACAGAATATAGAAATTATTTGCAATACGATATTGTACGTAAATAAAAACTTTTATTGATAGACATTTATGGTTGTAATTTATAGTAACTCTTTTGAGGCCCGGTCAACGAAATAAACCTACTAAAATTTAAATTTCAGGTCGGGGTTGCTAATTTAGAATTAAAATGATTATCTGATATTTTTTTAAAAATTTAATGAACTTTTACCTCCTAACAATATGTCCCATATTCAACAAATGTGTAACAGGCGAGCAGAAAAATAAAGCTTAAAATGTTTAGTTTTAAACAACAACATACACAGTAATAACAATATTTCAAAATTATCAAGTGACGAACAGGCGAGCAGAATATAGAAATTATTTTCAATACAATATTTTAAGTAAACAAAACCTTTTATTGATAGACATTTTTGCTTGTAATTTATAGTAACTCTTTTGAGGCCCGGTCAACGAAATAAACCGACTAAAATTTAAATTTCAGGTCGGGGTTGCTAGTTTAAAATTAACATGATTTTCTGATATTATTCTGATCATTGAATTAAATTTCTGATCATTTAATCACAACAAGAGTAGACTAAAATATATAACTAATAAATAAATGACCGATATAATAAAGTCTGCTTTTAAATGCAGTAAATGAACATAGATGAATAGTGATTCTTAGATGAGATGAAAGAGTGACATCACTATGCTGAACACAATAAACAAAATTAATGTAATATAGTTATACACTATTCATAATAAGTTGGATGGATTCAGACCTAGCAAAATCTTACATCGTTGGAATCCGTATACGAAGGTATAGTAAATAGGTATGTATTTTGTAACAACAAACAGATAAATACTACAACTATAGAGACTAGGCGATATACGGTTCGCATAACAGCCTAAGTATTAAAGTTTTTCATATGTCGAAAAAACTGTAAATATTTGACAAATTGTTGGTTTGAGATGCTAATGTATAAAGAATGTATAGTTTGATGTGGCAGTCGACACAAATTTCACGTAATCTTAAATTGCGTATTTTCAAATCTGTTATAGAGAGAGGTGATGGTGCTGGGTTAGAAATCGTAAACAATTACGATTTAGTTGATGCCCAATGCTTATTCATGCAACATTTTTATCTTATGGTTAGAATTGAACAAGATTACAATTACTTAATGTTGAATGATTATATCGTTATTGTCACCACATAGGTGTATGAAGTCGCAATTAGAATCCACATCAAATATTAACCAAAAAATGCTTCTATTGTAAATTCCACATGATGAAGGATCAAATAGTAAAATTAGTCATATATTTCTGACCATCATTCTCAATATCGCTTTTTTATAGTGGATGTTCAGTTGAGCATTTATCCATTACCCTCATGTGAGTATTTACTACTAGTATGTCAGTATGTTAACACATTATTTGAACACACCTCGCTTGATAAATACCTAAAAAAACGTCAAATTTTTTTAAAATCTTGTATGGTATTTTTCGAAACTAAATCCTTTTTTCCTCATGCCTTCAATATATTTTATTTCTATATATAAATATATTCTCGTATATAATTTCAATCAAAATACTATAAATCCTTCAGAAGTCAAAAATGTCGAAAACTTTACAGATCGAAAACTACATGTCTCTTCAGTTTTCTATAAATCAAATTCTTTGTTATAGAAATAAATTCTATATTTGAAAGCATTGTGGAAGATTACCAGAAACCTGGATTTAAATATACATATATATTTCTCTCTAAATAATATTTTTGCAGACATTTGTTATTTTACACAAAACTTAAATAAAATTCAACAAAAATAAAATGCTGTACCATAGAATTTTCAATTCTTTTACAACGTAAAATTTCTTGTGTTTTTTGCTTGTAGTTTTACTCCTTTGGTAAAATATAAAATGAAAATTGTATGAACTAACGCTTGAAATCTAAAATTCCTTATAATATTAAGAATATTATTATATAATATTTTATTTTTTATTATTATATATTATATCTTAATTGAGTTTAGTCAGCCACCAAAAAACCAACCATATCCTTTATACAATAAGAATTTTCTTGAGGTAAAATTGTGCGTGAGTTTCGATCATCATAATGACACCCTATTTGAATCCGGATTTGAAGCCGAAACGTCGACCTTTACAAATTATGTAAAAATAAGATTACAGAAGATTTCACAAACTAAACAACCACGGTATTTTGAGTCCTAGTGAGTTGGTTTACTAACTTTATTAAACATCTCGCTACACCGATCTCATAGCGGAGTTATATGCAGATCTCATAGCGGAGTTATATGCAGCAAACGGTTGTGTCCGTAGATAGAACAAATCATAACATAATGTATAATAGAATATCATTAGTTAATCAAACCGCAAAACAAATTCAAATGTTAATGAATGTCATGGCTACTATGGTTTTCTCAATGGTAAATCACACTGATGGTATTTTACAATTGAAATATAATTTGGTCATAGTAAACACATAACCAGTAAAAAATTGGAACATGTAATAAATAATAAAAGTAGTAGAGAATTCATCTCAGATTGATTTTATATTATATGTGATAGACTCATTTTGAAATATTTCAAGTGATACCTGGTGAACTTCAAACATCATAGTACAGATTGGGTCGAAAACAGAAATATACAAAAATAAATAGTGAAATGAATTTCTAAAAATAAAGTAGTTTCAGTTCTAGAATATGAACATCTGTTAATGACATTATCTATGCATATTTAAGATGCAATAGTTAAGATGATCGCGACCCGGAGATTATATGAAAAGAAACTTGGTGTTAGAAAACATGAGGTCAGCCAAATATTAGTAGTATGAAAACATCATAGAAAAGTTGGCAAAGAACTCATTCTTGTCATGATTTAGAAATGTATAAATTAGAAGCAAGAATTATTAAAGCTATTATTAAATAAAGAGCCAAAAATTATGTCAAATTTAACAAGAGAAAACAGAGGTGCGATGCCAAATTTATGGTGACAAAGCTAGCTGTTGCCATTTAAAAAAAGGAACTATTCAAAAGTTCGGAAACTATTCACTTAACTTAACTCACATAACACACTTTATAGTATGGGTAATAAAATCAAACACAGCACAGTGATTAATATTTCAGAATACCAATTCTATGCTACCAATCTGTGGAATATAGAATTGAAGTTTAAAGGGCAAAATTCATGTATTTTCTATTTAATCGCAATCCTATATATTTTCTATGTACATCATGATCATATCGAACGATTATCCACTTCTCGTATTCCTGAAAATTTTTAATATTTGTGCTCCTAAATTTTTAAAGCTAGTAATCATTTAAATTTAAAATAATAAGTTTTTTTAATAAATGTTTGAAATTTATTCGATTGAAATTAAAATACACTTTTGAACATTAGGAAAATATCTAAATTATTTATAATTCAAAATTAGTAATTGAAAAAGTAAAATAGGATATAATGGTAGTGAAAAAAGGTCCTAAGCTGACAAAAAAGGAAGAAAAACAATTGTATGTTGTTATAACTGGTTTTAACAGCCAATTAATATAATTATTTATAAAATTATCCCATTTTTGATATACAGGCAAAAAAAACTCAAAGCAGAAGAAGATTATCGAAGGAGACAAGAGGAATTAAGGCAACAAAAGTTTTTAGATATAAAAGAATATAATCTTAGGTGTGCTTTATTTGCTGAGTCTGTCAAAGTTTTTGCATGTAAGAATTTTATAAAATTTAAGCTAAATTCACATAAAACTTTGATGCTTTTTGATTGGCTGAGCAAGTTAGATTTATTCGATTTGATACAATGGATCGGTAGTCTAGTCCACTTTCTGTAGTTATTTGCTCTGTGTTACGATATTTTTGCGTAACTGAATTAATCTATCAGTCCACAACGACAGCACATACAATGGACACAAAGTTATTTTTCTCCTGTCACTGTTTACCTAGTTTATGAATGTTTTCAGTTTAATTTTAGATATTTCTAGCTTCAAATGATACGAACCATATAAACGTTTACGTACATGTATTAGAGGATACTGATTATGACATTATAGTCTTTTAAACAGTTGAAATAAGTTTGAATTATTTTAATACATCATCTTCTTATGAAACTAGGCTATTCAATTCCTGATTTGGCAGACCTGATATTGAAGTTGTTGATATTATTACTTCAAGCTAGCTTTATCCCATTTATTCATTAGAATATGTAATATTTCGTCAAATTAAGTGCTTTTGAAATCTTACTCGAATAAAAAAAATGTCAATAATAATTTGTTTAAATTCTTCTGTAATTCCTTACCATTTACGATTTTCGATCTTACATTCATATTTATTTTAATTGTACAAAAATATACAATAGCTACTTAATACTCGGGTATGTAGTATCACTTATTTAAAATTTATTAACCTATGATGTGTGGGTGGTTCTATAGTTGCCTAATTTACAATATGCAAATTGAAAATAATCACTACTTTTTGCATCATTTTTTAAATTATTTCTTCAATGTATCATTCTATTTTTACAAATGGACCATCCCATATATCGTATCTCATTATCAACATAATTAATTATAAATACAGATCTAATCTGGTTACTCCTATTTTGTTGACCTTCACCGTTTATGTAATTTTACTTGACCTTTTGGTGCATATTATTATCATTTACTTGAATTGATACATTTTATTATGAATGCGAATCAGGTTTAATACATTTGTATATTCACATTCCATTGTTTTTTTTTTCAAATTTGTTTCGAGTCAGATTTTATATGAAATACTTACTATGTGTGTCCTGGTGCAGTTTGTGATGCACATTTGTTAAGATCTAAAAAGATATAGTGACCGATCTAAAAAGATATAGTGACCATTTGACTAATATGAGCAGTATCGTTTGAAAAGACACTTGCAATATTAGCAGGTTTTTTTTTATAGACGTCGCTATCATAATACGTTAGATAAAAAAGTTTAAATTTCTGTTGATGTTTGCGTTATTTACAACAATTTTAATTGTTAATTTGTTCGAAAAAGGATTATTTTTACAAAATCCGTTATCTTTAAATTCAACTTTCATTGCTGGATATCGTACATGATATATTTGTCCACCGACTCTGGATTATGTAACCACCAATGAGATATTATAATTTAGACCAAAAATCGTACTTAAATTTATGTTCTCCTGATATAAATCTACAAATTTTTATTAATTTTGAATACTTGTACCAGAAATACATAACTTTATGAATATTGAGTTAAAGACTGGTATGTCTTTTGAAAAATCATAGACGATAACTTGTTGAGTGATCACAAAGGTTATTTGAATTTTAATAGTATTTTTATTCTGTGACAAAACTGTACATGCTTAAAGTTATGCTCTCCTGATATAGATCTTCAAAATTAATAAAATGATAATTGATTTTAACAACTTTGCTACAATTGGACATTTATGACAGTATATTATCTCTGAATATGAACTTAAAAACAGTTATGTATATGGAACGAATATAGACGACCTGGATATATAATGATGACAGTCTTTACATGTAATCGTACATGAAATATTTTTATTCTTTTCAGAAACTGCACATACTTATAAGTTATGCTCTCCTGATATAAACTTCAAAATTAAGATTATTTCAAATTTTGAATACTTGTACCAGAAATACATAACTTTATACTAGTATTATTTATGATTATCGAGTTAAAGACAGGTATCTATGTAGAAAGAACGTAGACAAACTTGTTAAGGGATCGTTAACACGATATATTCTAATTTTAACAACTTAGTTAGTTAGTGGTAGAAGAATTAGTCTTACTTGTTTACTATTTCCATATACACTGATTCTATATTTCCTTGTGTCCACAATATATGTTTCCACCGAGTCTATTTATATGTAATCGTCCAAAAAATTTACGTAATTAAAGTTATGATATACTGATATAGATATCCATTATCGCTTATTTTTTAAATCCCTTTTTACATTGGCATCGGGTACTTTTATTTAGCCAGCTTTTCTCTTGAATTTAGAAATCACTGTAATTCTTATTCATTGAGTTGTGATGTCAGAGGTCATGTATACGTTATAGAATTTAATTTTTGAATTAATGGAAACTTAATTTTTATTATTCACAGCAATACAAAAGGATATTCTCAGAAGACTTAAAGGACTTTATAAAATTGAAAAAGTAAATTCTTTTTTATATACTCGTATTTAAAATCCTGTAAAATAAGCATTTAGAAAGTGTGAAAAAGCCAGTTAAATTTTCAATTTATTTTCCTTTATTTCACATTATTTCTAGTGGCTCAAATATATCAATTGTGATAAAATACCATTACCATTTGATCCGCCGGCATTACATTCGTACATTACTAAATGGTTTATTGAAAATTCACTTTTGGATGATGCAACTAATTGGATGCTACAATGTGATGAAAGAAGTTTTTTAACACAAAATATGCATGCTAAAAATAATACTAAAAATGCGTTGAACATAAAGCAATCAAATATTGGTGTACAATTTTCAAATAGGATTGAAGAAGTGCTTATGGTAGTTTTTTTCTTTTTCTTTTTCGTTTTGAACAAAATATCATTCATTTGGAGTCATTGTTAGATTTATTGTCAGTCCTACATGAGCATTTGTAAGTCTTATTTATTACAATAGTCAAGCCAACAAGGATATTTATTTATACAACAAAGTATTATACATCATCATCTTAAGCTTTTCGCCTCAAGGGCGCAGTATTGCTATTTGTTAATTTTCCATTTCTAATATACATTTGCCATCAAATGTGAATTTGTATTCCTATAATTTAAATTTAAAAACTGGAAAATATTGGATAAATTTGAATAATTTAGTAGAGTTGGAGAGATAATTTTTCAATCAGTCGATAAACCTGACACAATCAACATATTTTTAGTTTCGATTACACGTCATTACTGATGTGTATCTTGATCGAGCATTACTGGTGAAATCACGTACAAGTAAAAATGGTTTATGTGTATAACATCTGCATTCTTAAGCGAGAAAGAACATCAAAGAAAGTTAAAACGTGGTTTTCCATTAACAAAATCTTCAAGGAAAAGTGTGTTCCTTAATGTTAATGAGAGTAAAACATTTTTCTTTTTATGTAAAATTTACATTCTATACTCGTATTTATGGCATTTGTTTAAATAGGGATGCTACTTTCTGTATAAAATTTAAAAAAATATTTTCGTTCCTTTAAATTATACATAAACAAAGTATTTAATATTCAACATAATATTTATTAAAATGCTTTAGATAGTACTTTAAATATTAGTCAACATTAATTTATTTTAATTATTTAAATTAGTTGTTAAGTCAAATTCAATATTACTTAAATATAAATTACAAAAATTTACCAACGCCATCAATCCAGGATATATTTGAGGTAAATGTTTTCTATTATTTTTGTTTGTTTATTTTTGTTGAATTTTTTGAATTTTAAATAAAGTTGAAATTGAATCTGTTTTAGTTAAGGGAGGCTATTTGCAAAGCACTTATGAGCACCATTAATTACTTTACACATAGAATTCTATCAAATATTGAAAGGGACATGAAGTAAAAACGAATAATTCTTTCAATTTATAATATGTTAGTTATGATAAAATTATTTTCAATAGGATATTAGATGCAAGGACATCAATATATGAATATAATTCAAAATGTTTCAAATTGAATCTTTGGGCTCAACGACATGTTCCACAAGGATCCACAAATGAGTATGTGTTTATTTTTCGTTTTTATTTTTTGATTGAAATTTACTTATCATTTGATCGGACAAGACATATAATAGTCTCATTTAGATGGGAACGTCGATCATGGACAAGATGCTATCTCCTTGTTACATTATAATGTATTAAATTGAAACATTTTTTGATTTTAAACTAAGATGAGGTGTAGATTTAATGAATTTAATGCGAATGTGACAAGTAAAATTATCTACAGTCATATTCAAATTAATCTGATTTGATATGTCGTTGCTTCCAAAAACAATAAAACAATTTATAGAATCAATTAAGTGATTGAATATCAACTTAATATTTACTATTTCCATAAAATTATACTTGTAAGTAACTGATTAATTTTCATTTTTTATGATTATTTAATTTCAGAGACAATTTTTTTATTAATTTCAATTTATTTCAAATCAAAATTACTTTTCCACAAAATTTTTCAATGGGAAATGGGGCTGTGAGAATTTTATTGATGAATTTTGATCACTTTAGTAATTCAACTATGACATACAAACTACCATTTAAATTTCGAGATATTTTAGGTAAATTTGATCATTCATTATTTTAAAGTACAATTCTTTTTTAAAAACTGATTTTGATAGTTATTAAAAATGCACTCTATGTTCAACCGTTTACAAGAAATTGCAATTTTTGTTTCTGATGAAAAATGTTGGTATATTTCATAGGTTTGTCGATTTGTATCAGAACATCATAATCTCCAGAAGATCTATTTTATTTAAATTGCAAATATCTCGAAAACGGTTACAGATAGGTTTTCATGTTAGACGTTTAGACTGTCCAACATTGTCTTGTATTTGTTTTTAAAACTATTTATTTATCGGTTTTATTAAACGGATATGGAGAATAACATCATTTTATAAATCCAAAAATTCAGTATACATGGCATCCTCAGTTTAATTTAAGAACGGATCCTATAAGAACAATGTATCGACGAACCATTTACATATACCGAAATGACTTAGTTTTTTAAGGCCTTGTACTCGTATTTGTACGTATAGTAAGTAAATTGATAACGTTATCGAATTTATAATTCATACAATCTTATTTCCTCAAGTTATCATTTCGTTTGGTTTTATTTGGAAGTTGACTTGCTTCCAACTCAAATTAACATATCATCTATTGAACATAGTGGTATTCTATTTGACGATAACATGATTCTTGTTATCGTATCCTTTAGTTTCTATTACAATAATAACATTCAATGTGATAATGGATTGAACATATTTGTATATATTAATCATATTAAATTTAATAGATATGAGAGTTTCTAACGATAACGATTGGAATAAAAAAAGAGAAATTGAAGAAAAAATATTTTCTGAAATGAAAAAAGCAAGAGCAATATATGAAGAGGAATTAAGGTTGAATTTTAAAACATTAATTAAATCAAATTTTATTATTTTAATTCTTATAGAATTCAAGCTAAAACTGATGCACAGCGGACAGCCAATGTTTTGAAAAATAAGAACAAATCAACTACCAATCAATTGCCAAAACGACCGAAACCAACGAATCGAGAATATAGAATCCCAAATATTATTGAACCACCAATTGTAGATGATAATACAGTGATTGATATTGGCGATAAATTTGATATATATGATAATTCACTATATCAAAGTGATTTGAATAGAATTCATGAGATAAATTCCAAACTGTCAACAAATGAAATAAATTTGAGATGTTACAATATAGTGGGAGACACATTTTCTATTGATTATTTGGAAACACCATTTCAAACAATTTTATGGAGCAACCAAAAGCAAATTACATTAAGTTAGTACAGTTTCCACTGATTTTAAATGCACAAAATATTTCATTTGTTCAACAATTAATTTATATATAGTTAGCCCCGAATGGAGTGATAACCTAACATCTGATTTACTCAAATCTATCTTTTATTCTTCTTTGATCATTTAGGGGATTTACTCTACTTATTGATAAGTATATAATGTAGAACCGGACAACTATAATTGAATTTACATTTTTTAATTTGGAAATTACAATTAACGATATTTTATTTTGCCAGTTAGTTACGAATTCAAACTTCGTACAATGAGAGTTTTGTACGGTGACACAAAAGGGAAATGAGTTTCCAACTACCATCTATTACAATAAATGTTTTATGGCGTCTAATCATCATATTATCTTCAAATAACGATGTTTCTATTTTTTTTGTAGTAATTCTTGATCGATCAATCTCAATAAGTATTTATATGGTTTATATTATTTGTTAATTAAGGATAAAGCGTTCTATCTTCCATTTTACAATAGAAATCAGTGTATTGTCTTACTACAATTTTGCACTAAAAATTATGACTTTTATACCTCTAACTTCAACATACTGACAGTACTGTCAACATTTCAAACCCAATTTAAAAAAAAAAAAACAATCATTTTATTTTATTTCAATAAACGTTTTAATAATATTTTCCTTATCAGAAACCAATCCTAATAATTTGGTGTTTAAAACATTTTCTATACCAAAAAATAAAAATCCGACCAAACTTGAATCACACAATGGAATTGAAAATTATTTAATTCAAATAACATTTCAATTACCCAATTCTATTTATTGGTTTAAAGAACCAATTATATGTCAGTGGGAACCATGGGAAGAAAGTGATGAATTTTTAGAACTTAATCAAAAATTTGAAAATTTTAATTTTAACATAAAGAATGAAAATAATATAGTCAACGACAATAAACAATCGATTTTAAAAGGACAAACAAATTCAACCAGTTTTAAGCAACATAAAAGACAACCAATACTCGTAAAATCAATAAATGATTTTAATTTAAAGGATATTCCAACAAACGTAAATTTCCATTCAATTGTAATAAAGCATATCCTTCCAAGATTGTTATCGAATTATAAATTTCCCATTGAAATTGATGAAGAAACAAACTTAGAAGAAAAACAAAATGCTAAACTTAAAGCTATAAAAGAAGCTGATGTTGCTGCTGCTGTTGCGGCTGCTTCTGCAGTTCCAACAGAATTAGTTACAATTGAAAATTTAAGCGATATAGAACCAAAACAGGATTTAAAGGATAAAATCAAAGTCAAACCAAGTCAACCATCAAATTTATTTCGAAAAAAAGAATCTTTTCCATCACTAATTATTATTCATGAAGACGATACCGATAAGACCAGTGATGATGGTAAAAGTGCAGACAAAAAAATGTTATCATCGTTTTTAACTGAATTAGAGAAATTAAGATTGCAACGAAAAATAATATCGAAAAAATCTGATTTGAATTTATTTTCTAAAGAAAATTTGTCTAAGGATTTATTATCGAATAAAGTTAGCATTGAGGATTTAAATAAGGATAAAAATAAATCATATATTTCAATTACATCAAGAGAAATACAACTTCGTAATGTTAATACGCCACAGTGAGTTATTTGGTGTTTTTTTTTTCGTTATTATTTTTAACAAATTAATTCTTTATAGCTATCGGTTCAAAGGGCTTAAACACATTTAATAATATTCCTAAATTTTGTTACACTATATGTTAATTTGGATGACGGATGTAGTAAGCGACTATCATAAAATTTGCTCATCCCATCTATACCTGCTTCTGGTGTTCTCAGTATAACTTGATTGAGGCTAAAAATATGGTGTTAATATCATGTTTGTCGACTGGTTGAAGTAACATCTCAATAACAAAGTAGGCAGCTGGATATTTATGCCCAATATGCTTCTGAAATATTATGACTAACTGGATAATTATGATTGATTCTACATATTCTAGTTTGAAATTTTCAATTATAGTTATACATTTGCAAAGTACTTTCGTATGCCGTCATATGTACCCATATTGTGTACAGGTTAAGTTGTTGAATTATTAGCCATTGTATGATCTGGGCCAACAAATTGTTTCAACAAATTCGTAACTTCTTCGTTACTGCAATATTTTCTTATAAATATAACTTTTTCGCTCAGGCAACCAAAAAGAATTCGAGAAAGTGTGATATCAAATAATTTTAGTCACCATCCAGCAGGCACATGGTCAACAAAAAATATACAATCACAAGTTTATGATTCAAAAAATCACCAGATTACACTCAACATTAAAAAATTTGGTCAGTATATTTTAATTAACATAAATGTAAATAATTCAAATTCATCATTTCTATTTACTTGTAACGTCGTAGGTATATTTGGTATAGCCAATTTTAAATATTCAAATTTGCCTTTTAAATATTGGGAACTACGGCCACATTCTGAAAAGTAATTGAATTATTAATAATTTTGTGTTAAATATTTTTATAAATAAATTCTTTAATTATTTCCAGAAAAGGTATAGTCCTTATACAAATTAACTGCAAATTTATCGAATTATCAATTACAATAAGTAGCAAAGGTTACAAACTAGTGAAAATTCATCCAAATCATATCAATTTGAATATCGATGAAATTGCTTTAAAACTGGATGATTTTAAAAAGGTTGTAATTAATACTGTACTAATTAATAATCACTTTCATTTTTTCTAATAATTCCAGAAATTTATTTCCTGTGGATTAAATATATTCCCAGAAAGAGACACTGTTTGCTATATTAATGGTATATACATTTCTTCACATTGTTTTCCTTCTTTCCCGTATATAATATTTGTACATTTTCCTTAGAAAATTCAGAAAAACATATTTCCATGGAAATGCATACATATATGTCAATGGCACCATTTGCTTTGACACATAATTTTACTTGGAATTGTTGGAATAAATTATCTTCACGTCGAAAATCCATCATAAATTGTCGTCAATTAATTGATAATACAGAAATTGGTAATTTTCTTGAAATTCTTATAACACCAGAAGGATGCCATACAGTTGAAATTGAAGAAAAATGTACACCCTTAAGTCAAGTTATTTTATTGTATAATAAAATGCCCGAAGATCAAGATGTAATTGATGATTTCCTTGAGAATATATTAACAATAATAAGCTATAATTTTCTTTATTATTATTAGTTCAATACTGATTTGTATGCATATTTAATGAATTCATCTGTTGGACCATCCAGAAAGAAACAAGAAAGTATGAAAAGTACTCTAAAGTGGAATGTTTCACAGTTACTTAAGGAAATACGTCCTTTAAGTTTTTCACAGTGACTTTTTGTTAGTGCAATCACTGTCAAATCTTCACTTGTTGTGTGAACATATTTGTATAAATTAATTTAAAAAGTTGCTCTTGATGATCATACATTAGTATGATCTAATGGATAATTATGGCATCATCATCTCAATCAATTTACGATTTTTAAGCATTGAACAGCATAAACGAAAAATCCATTCCAGGAACTCGTTCTCCATATTATTAATGGTTAATAAAATTTTCAAACATAAACGTTCATGATAACAATTAAAACAATTTTTTTAATTATTAAATAATGTTTTAATCATTTTTTTGTCCATAATTTACGTAAAGATATAGAATTGTTCTTCCCGAGATGGTTGTGAACAGAGTTACAAATGTAAATTTTCAATGAAACTGGTGCAGGTGGCATAAACTTAACGTTCTTGAACTGAACAAGATTCGGTGCAAGCGGAGACAGATGGACATCTATAAGTGACACCTTTTTTTGTTTACTGGAATATAAAGTTGCATGGATTTTGACAGTGGAGTTTGTATATTGCTAAGCATTCAAACTTTCTTTCGTTTTCAATTTCTACTAGATTCTAGAGGCAACTAAAGTTAATCGCATGTGTAAACTAATTCCATGTTCAGCAAAAGTAAACTTGTTTCTAAATATTAACCTCCTCATATATAGCATTATTTTACAGTTTTATACACATTTAACTTATACTTTGATTATTTCCTTTCCACACGGCATCTATTTTAACATCTACTCTAATTTCTTAAAAATTTACTTATTTATCTATCCCTGTATGGTATTTATACTATCTCTATAGAGCATACTTTCATTTTCGCACTTCCTGTTCTATGCTTACCTAGTCATAATAATAATAATAATAATAATAATAATAATAATAATAATAATAATAATAATAATAATAATAATAATAATAATAATATAACCTTACTGAAGTTATTTTATTTATGTACATACATTTTCGATTAGCAACTTCGGTAGCACCAAGGTGTGTGTACATAATAATGAATGATGGAAATTAGAGATACTGGAGGTAACTCAAGATAGTATCATATATAAAGTAATTATATGGTATAGGGTAAAGTGAACTTGTTACTAAATATTAACCTCCTCACATATAGCACAATCTTACCTTTTTATACCACGTTTTGTCGTTTAGTTTAATTATACTCTGTCTACACTTCGCATACTTTCTATTTTAATATTTTCTCATTTCTTAATAAGTTCCTTGTTTATATATCACGTAATGGGTTTTATACTATCTCCATACAGCATACTTTTATTTTTACACTGCCTAACACTTCTGCTTATTTAGTATTTAGCAAAAAAATTATAATAATAATAATAATAATATTAATAATAACAATAATAATAATAATAATAATAATAATAATAAAAATAATAATAATAATAATGTAATTACTGGATTAATTTTATTTATGTACGTACCACCAATATTGATTAGCGATTTCGGTAGCACCCACATGAATGTAATAATGAGAGATAGTACCTATTGTAATGGTATTGGTATTTTAATCTCAATAAGACTTAAGCCTTATAACAGCATTGAACGCATAAGTGTCGGTTTGTCGACAATTTTTCTTGTTAGGCTTATAAAATTAACAATTTTGTTAATATTTGGTTTTAAAAATGTCTACAAAGTGTAAGTAATTATAATGGTCGAATGTCATCGGGTTATACGGATGTAGAAAAATTGACGGATATAATATCAAATAAGAATTTGTATAGATTGTCGAATATTGGGGCGATGGATCAAATTATAATATAATAGAATTGTTCGGTCAATAATATCGCAACATATACACTGCAATGCATTCCTCACGTTAGTATAATACGTGATCAATCTAAAATAATGTAGCGGAGAACTGTCATTAAAGAGGCTATAGCACGAGTGATAAGATTTGAAGTGAGGGTAAAGCTGTTAATCAGAAAACGTGAGCAATGGTGGTTGTACATTGATGTCCTATGATTCCGGGAAGAAGGAAGGTTAAGATGATGACGTAGAATTGCATGTAACATAAGACAGAAGAATTAAATAATTAACTTCCGATAAGGACATGGTAACCTACTACTGATATTTTTTTTAACATTAGTAACCACATCACATGGTCGGTACGATATAAGACAGGAGAATATTCAATTGCAAAGAGTAACGTTATGTATGGTCTACCGTTAGATGTCTTTAATAATATTTCCGCAACCAAAGAGATTAATTAATTTATAATTCCATTATTTAAATAATCTAGCATTTAAAGTTACAATTATTAAATGTAAGTAGTAGATAAAAAGCAGAATACATTACAGATTCAAATTCAATTCATTCGTGTCAACGTCATAGTGATGGTATATAGTTAGAACTTAGGAAGTCGGAATTATCATATAGTAATCCAGTCTCATTCAAACAAAATAGGTGAATTTGGTATTTTATTATATGATTAACCGGTCTATTGCATCTTCGGAAGTTGGGATTTTCTGGAGACCATATTTTGTTCTAAAAATTTTAAAGCTTGTCTAACCAATATTCGGTCAATTTTTTCAATATCCGCAGCCCATTAAATTCTACGATTGCTTATATGTCAGTATTCACCTCTAGTCGCCTCCTAGCGCCGGTGGGTTCTAATTTCTCCCATTTGGTGTGACGATATTAAAAACCAGTGCAGTTGCAATCAATAAGTTGTTATGTGAGACGAGTAAAAGTATATCGTCGGCGTATTCAATTTTGGTAATCGAATGAAGTATAGATACATTAGGACCGATGTAGGAAGATAGTAGGTTAACGAAAATGGAAGCGACATTATTTTATTGGTGAAGAATTTTTCATATAATTTGGATAGGGCGGAGAATTTTAAATGGGTCTGAAGTCGGTTATCAGTGTAGCTTTTTTTCCAGGCTTAAGTATTGGAATAACGATTGTTTACTTTCCACAACTGGGGAATATAAGCGTTCTTAAATATCTGCATAATAAACAACTTTTTCTTTGAACTTTGTTTTATTATTCTATTACAGTAATCATCAGTGGTCTGGGTTAGGATCAATTACATAGGAGAATTGAATTCCTGACCAAGTGCCTGCATTACCTCTAAGTGGTGGCTACTGGTAACGTAGTTTGATTCTAACATCTGGTCAAACACGGCTAAAATAGTAGGTACGCGGGGGTCCGGCTGGGAGCCCAACTAGGAATTTAACATCGACTTCCACCAGCCTAGGTAGCTGTGTGTTTGCATCTCGCACTGCCGAAAACTTTTATGTGCACGAGAAACGTCAACAAATGGTCTCGGATCGGATGGGAATACGATAAAGACTTTTGGTTTGTGAAAACGGACACGATTTGAAACTTGGAATGTTAGGACAATGCTTGAACCGATGAAACTGGCGCAGGTGACTCAAGAACTCAAGAGGTATGGCTTCGATATTCTTGGATTGAGCGAGATTCGATGGAAGGAAAACGGAGAAAGGACTGTATCCTCTGGTAGAACCCTTTTGTTTTCCGGAAAACCGATTCACATGGATCACAGAAGTGGAGTCGGTTTATTGCTAAGTGTCTCTGCAAAGCGTAGTCTTGACGACTGGAGGCCAAAAGCGGACAGCAAGATTCAAGTGTACTGCTAAATATGTAACAATAGTTCAGATTTACGCACCTACGGAGCAGGCATCGCTTGATGATAAGGAGGTTTTTTACAGTCAACTTACGTACTGTCTTGCTGATATTAGGAGATCCGATATCGTCATATGCATGGGTGACGCAAATGCAAAGGTTAGCTCTAACAGCATGAGCTGGAAGTCTGTCATGTGTACACACGGATTGTGTGACATGGATGATCATGGAGAACTCTTCGCGGAAATATGCACTAACCATTACCTTGTGATTGGTGGCACCATATTTCAACATAAAAGTATACATAAAGAAACTCTTGGATTTCACCTAACGGGCGTACCAAACCAAATAGATCAAATTACAATTAGAAACTATGGAGAAATTCTCTACTTGACATCCGCAGCTATCGGGGTGCGGATGTTTTTACTGACCATTATTTGGTTATTGGACAGTTTAAAATAAAACTTATGGCAAGTATAAGGAGGCAACCCATAACAGGTAGAAGATAAACGTTGCTAAACTTTGTAATGAGTGGGTAAAACAACGATTCACAGATGATTTGGTGGATCGCTTGACATGTGACGGCGGTAGACGAGACTGGTATGAGGTTGCGGGTGCATTGAGACAGGTAGGGTAGGAAGTTTTTGGTTTCATTAATTACGAAAGAAAGGATTGGATTAGTGATGCCACATGGAGTCTAATAGGAAGAAGAAAAGAAATAAAGAATATTATTAACAACGGAAATGCGATGGAGCGACAGGGCCTACATACACAATACAGTCAATTGG
>JANSTX010006559.1:0-20274 GCA_027564355.1 Penthetria funebris | reverse complement strand
TTTATTAAACAAAATGTTAAATGGGATGTGGAGTGTTAAATTGTCTGAAGACGAATAGATAATACATACAGAATTGCTCAAACTATTAGGCAACCAAATTTATTGCACCTACCATAAAATATGGAAAAGAATATTGGGCTATAGATTTCGTATTCTAGATATTAATTATAATTCTAAAATAAATGATATAAACAACTTCTTCCACTCTGAACCATTCAACCGTAATTTGTATCATACAATAGGACAAAATGAATGAATTTATCACGAATAGCAACAGTTTAAATAGATTATTGTATATTATTGGGGGTGTACATGAAAAAATTAATAGAATTAAAAGTTTAATTTGCAGATATTCCGCCAGAGCAAAACGAAGTAGCTAATTAGTTGGAAAAACAGAAGATTAAGTAAGTTTTTAGAATGTCCCAAACATAAAATACCATCAAGTGTGTTTATCACTACATTGCACTTAAATTAACCAAATGACTCAATCAAGGAATCAACCAACCAATCATGTGCTCACAATATTAAGGAGATACTATCATTTCGAATATTACACATTGTTTTGTCTATAATTTTATTCCACTTAATTAATGCCACTTATATAAACAAGAATTATATTGTGTATGTTAATAATGAGACCACCTCTCTATATTTTCTTATCAATGCCTTAAAATTAATAGAGTAAATATAAAAGTTTATTTAAATTTTATAAATAAATAAACCAACAGGTGATAATGAAAACAAAATCCAAAAATAAATAAAATAATAAAACGGAAGTGAAATTGTGCATAGGTTTTTTTTTATGGTTTTTTTTACTTTTTATTTTGGGATGATTTACTGAGATGATTGACCTCAACTATTGTTTACTAATATACTCTAGTATATAATAAAAAATATGCATTCATATTTTATTTAATACTTTTGCACAAGTCTAATATATTAAGTTGTTGGAATGTACAAGGAAAATATTATACTTTTCACATTAAAATATGAAAATTTAAATCATGCATCATGCATTTCTATTGTTTCTACACTAATAATTTCAGCTCAATTAAATATTACGTAAAAGATAAATACCAGAAGTGGCAAATAGAGAAAATATTTTGTTATAGTAAAAAAGTAAAATTTGAGACTAATATTAAGAATATTATAAATGTGAAAGAACCCAATTGCCCATCCCAATCAATTCAATAAATATGACTACACAATGTGTAATAGGAAATACGATTTTTTTCTAATTTCTATTTTTTATTAAATACATGAACTTATGTGACTTATTGTGTACTTTCAAGCCATATTTATCTATTCTATTGATAATATACATGAGAAGGTAAGTAATAATTCGTTGACCATGAAATTTTACACAAAATGCAAAGCCACTTAATCCATTTAAAATATGAAAATATAAAACAATTAAAGTAAATATTCGTGTATTACATTGAGAAATATATAAATTATATTTGTTTATAATCATTTGATTGTTTTTCTTGTATCATTTGATATAAAAATTGACCTTTGTTTTGGATTAATTTTAAAATTACTACTTCCAAACAAAATTCATTTACATATACGACAAAAGAGTATCTATCAGAACCACATTTTAATTAGAATTTTTACATTAATCTCGAGAATATCTAATCTCTCAATTTACACTGTCATAAATCATATAATTTAATTAATCATTTTATTAATTTACTTTTAATTATCAGTAAATATTCATAATTTTTATTAGAAGATGAGAAAAAGAAAAAAAAAAAAACACACACACTTTCCGTGTCGAAAAAAGATTATAAATAAAAAAAAAAAATTGAAAGAAAAAAAGTTGGATTTGATTATTTGGATAGACAACATTCACGACACATTTTATATAAAAATGTTAATTTATTATATTTATATAGTTAACATTGACATATTAATTTTATAATTGTATAAAATATTGGTTAAATTTAATGGCATTCAATTATTTATATACAATATTTTTGTATAAATTTTACTTACGGATAATAAAAGAATAAAAATGTTGTGCCTAATAATATTGTCCATGCAAATGTTGCAGGAATATATCTTGTTTTTACATCGCATTTCGGCATTATGTGCACTTTATTAACTAAATTAAAAATGAATTAACATTAACACCACACACAAATTCGTTTAAATTTATAATATAAAATTCTTTTTTACTTCACACTTTTTTCAATGGTGGCATCCATTTTTGTTAAAAAAAAAATTTTTTTGAAGTTACATTTGATTGAATTGAAAGTGGTTAAATGTCATCTAACATTAATTATGATAACAAAAACTTTGAATGCATTCATTTTTCGATATATGTTGTTTACAATGCGATATTTTTAATAATAGTAATTGGGTGTAGTCCACAACACACATAATATTATGCATAATTAGAATTAAATAAGTATTTCGTATTTACTTAAAATTTGTATATTATTAAAATCTGTATATCAATGGATTATTTTAGCAAAAATTTTAAAAATATAATATTGCCAATTATAGATTAGAAATACTGACAAAATAGTACAATTTATTACATAAATTAATATCGAAAATAATGAATGAACGTACTTCTGTTGAGAAATTGTCAAAATTTTTACATCGATTATCCACCATTGTCGATGTATGTTTACGAAAAAGGAAAAAAAAAAAAATATTATTATATATCACCGCCCGCCACTATTTTCACTCAAATATTAATAAATATTTAACTATTTAAATATTAAAAATTAAAAAAAATGTCGAGATCTGTACGCGCAGAGACGCGAAGTCGTGCCAAAGATGATATTAAACGTGTTATGCAAGCCGTTGATAAAGTTAGACATTGGTAAATTAATGTTGTTTTATTTATTATTAAAATATTTGTTCGTGGTGTTCACCATAAAAATAGTAAAAAACAAATCATAGCTTTTTTTTTTTACATTTAATTTTGAATACTTTTCTATTCCACGCCATATTGTGGTTTAAACGATGAACACACAAAATTTCTAGCCTTTTTTCTCAACCCATATTCCATTTTACTCTTTTACACAACACAACGCAAATGGAAGAATGAACATAAATTCTTATCAATAATGGAATTTTAAAATTTTATTGCTTTCAGGGAGAAAAAATGGGTTACCATTGGTGATACAACAATGAAAATATATAAATGGGTACCAATTTCAAATAGTGAACAAAAAAAGAAAATCAATAAAATTGATGATAAAGAAAATTCAAGAAAATCATCCCTGGAACAATCACAAAGTTTTGGCATTGCTACAGAAGATTCAAATACATGTTTGTGTTTTTTTTTTTCTTTGTTTATTTGTTTTTATGAACTTTTTTAGTTTCGTAAAACTTTTTTACCTTCTTTTTCTAATGATATTAACTTTTATATGTTTTAGGTTTTTCAATGGTTAGTGATTCACAAGGTGCTACAGAATTTGTCTCAACTATGCCATTTTCGGAAGATTCAAATTCTCAAGGCAGTGACGATATACCGAAACGTTTAAAAACTGATTAACTTTTTTGTTTTTATTTAGAATATTCATTTTTCTATATTTTATTTAAAACTGTAATTATAATAAATATAAACAAAACAAACTCTATGTGGATAAGTATCAGTAAAAGACAACGTTGAAAATACATAAAAAAAAAGTGGTAAGTTTAAATTATTGTAAAATATATTATGTTGTTAAGTTTAAATTTATACTATAAATTGTACTGTAAATTTAGGTAGAAGGTTGGTTTTTGAAAAAATATCTTTTTTTAAGAATATTCAGACTGAAATTTTTATGTGTTGTCAATATGAGAAATTAGATAGGTAACAAACACTAAGCCGATCTTAAGTCGATCACAAACAGACTGTTCAATATTACCCAATATTCCTAAATTCATATATTCAGTATTGGCGAATTTTTTTGTTAAAACTTAACACATTTGTTGAAATTTTATTATTTTTTTTGTTAAGTAAATGTTACATAATGTGCTTTATGTTTTTTTTTTAAATTTTCATTGTATGGAAATAGTAGTCTTTTCATAGTACTATTCGCTTTTTGATCCATTCTAAATTTTCACTGATGGTAGTGTCTTATAATATGTACTTATCCACTACCCTATCATAATTCTACCTTTTCAGATTTGCATTTCCTTTCATTTGTACTTTATTGTTGTAAATTCAAGAAGTTTAAAATATTGTGTTTTAAAATAATTTTAACTTTTATGCAATTACTAATTTCTTTTATATTCCTTTGAATACGGTACTAAGAATGTGCACTTATTTTTCAACATATGTTATGTCCGAAGTGAGTATATTAATCTAGAATTCTTTAATGATGTATAGTGTCTGAGAAAAGTGTTACACAGCGTATAATTGCGGTATGCAAGATGATCATCCCAATGAACAATTTATAGCACCGACTAAGTGATTCAAACATTACTATTATTATTAATATCATATAATTAGTTAAGTTCACATCGGCAATCACATCCGTTAACACTACGCGAGAGACAAGCGAAAGTAAACCACTATGCTAAATTTTCATTTACATTTGTAACACATGCCTTCACCATATTCTTTTATTACTTTTTCTTTTCCATTTTATTTCAATCGTATTCGTCATTATATTTAATATAATAATTTAAATAATTAATATATTTCTTTGTGTACACAATGTTTTATCATTTATATATATAACTACATTACCTTCATAATTTAGATATTCATAAGTACAATAAATTACTTTATTTCTGTAATCAATCTTATTAAAATCAGTGTGTGTAGAATATACATAGAAAATATTTTTTAGTTGATAATTACATTGATACTAACGAAACTAAATGCACAATTATTAATTTATATTATAAATAAACTAAACCAACAATGAGGTTTTTTAAGACATGTACTAAGAATGGAATGTATGAGCAATATCCAATTCATCATTATGACTTAATATACTTAGCATTTAAGACTGGACAATGGCAAAGATCATTGAATAAAGAAAATATTTATGAGTAATCTCTTACATTTATTGGAAATATATATTATATATATATTTTATTAATCATTTTTTTTGTTTTTTTTTTTTTTTAATTTTCATTCTTAAAAAAACAAAAATAAGAAAGCTATTAATCTATTTTATATTAGAAAATTTTTCGTTTTTCATTTTTATAAATAATTTAGATTTTAATTTTAATAAGAAGTAATAATAAAATTGAAATAAAATTCATTATTACTTCTTTTAGTATTATTTTTATGACAAGCTAAATACCTTAACAAATAGGAATTTTTTAAACTACATTAATTTTAGTGTAAGAAAGAAATGAATGAAACTATGTTTTTAAAAGTATTTTTCAATAGTTTTATTTAAAAACAAAAAAAAAATAAATAATAAATTAAACAAATTATTTAATTATTTAAAGGTAAATATTAAATGTAAAAAGAATTGTAAATTATAATAAATCTGTTTGTTTAATAATTATAAAATTTATAATTTCTTTTGTAATGTTTAATGAATTTTCCCATTCATTTGATTCGATGTTCGTATAAGTGCACATATTTTCAGTGTATTTTAAAATACGTTTTAAAAATCTGCAAAAATTTAAAAAGAAACAAACGATTAAATTCACATTTTAAAGAAACATGCTCAATTAAATGTGTGATAAAAAATTATTCTATTATATAAAATAATTAAATTTGAAATCGATACAATTTATTATATTAAAATTGGAATGCGAATATGTATGAGATTAACGAATTAAATAATAAAGTATGGAATTTTATTTTCAAAACATGAATATACTACTATTCTTTACAAACGTACTCCATTCGCCGTGGCCATTGAACATGATTAATAAATAATCTGAATGTACCATTTGTATTGTGTATAACATTAATGTTTAACTAATTCAATGCGGTTTTTTATACGAAAGATGATACAAAAAAAAAAAAAAATGAAATAAAATAAACTGATTAATTATTACGAATTTTTGAAGAAAGAACCACATAGTTTAGGGAGACGTGAAATTGTAACAACTTGTTAAATATAGTCACAAATGTAAACCAAAGACGTAACCAATGAAGATGGGTTCGTCAATAGATTGTTACCTTAAATAACTTAAATACTAAGAAATCTTTAAAGTTGCGTATTTTTAAAACTACATATTTGCTTTTCACTTTTATTGTATGACAGCGAAACTTGTGTTAGATGACAAATAACGTTGGTTGACAAATCTTTGGTGTTTGTCAATAGATTACTTAATTGCCATATGACGTTCAAACATAATATCAGATAAAATTTGTTAGAAATTGTGTTTCAATCGAAGAATGTGAAATTCAATTGCATTGAAATCGATAGGTGATATATTGACTACGTTGACGACATCGTCAATAGATAATCTATGTGATCGTTGATCATTATCAGAAATCGAAAGAATCTCTTTTGAATTTTGTCAAATTTATAAATTTAGAATGTGTAACGTTTACAATAACATTATATATGTACTTACTTTATTAATTTAAAACAAATTCCATTATCGTTTAAACACTTATCGTCATCTTGTAATTTTCCAAATAAAATCAATAACAGTTTTAATATACCATTGTTAAGACCATGCCATAAAAATGGTAATGTATTTAATTGTTTTTCTAACGTTTTTCGTCGTTTAGAATGTAACATTCTATTTTGGTAATGATGAAATCTTATTGTGAATGCATTACACAAATTATCACATATAGTTATAATATTTTCACTAATTTTTAATAAAATTGTAATAATTTGATGTTCTTTTATAGAACGAAAAAATATTTTTAATGAACAATTTAAATCAAAATAACAGCTATTACTTCTGACAATAATATGTTGTAATTCATTCAAATCATTCCAATTGATTGTATTCGTCAACTGAACAGGTATATTGAGTGAACGTACATTATGTAAACTTTTCCTAACATTTTTAATAGTGGCAATAAAATAACCACTTGGATGGAAAATTGTTTCATAATTTCGAAATGAATTTCTTAATTGAGAAAATACAATAATTTGTTGTTTGTTATTTAAATTATGTTCATCACTTTGTTCTTCCATTAAATAAACGATGTTAAAACTTAATAGTAATAATTTTTCAATTATTTTACAATTATCAATATCATTTGTTTCAATTTCACCATGACTTAATTTATCACGAATTCTGGGTCCTAATAGTGCCATAAATGTATCGTAAATAAATTTCAATGTACCTTGATCAAAGTAACTATAGATTTTATTTATTACTTGCAAATTATCAACAATATTCGTAGTTGAATTATTATTTGTATTATGGATAATTGTTTCTGATAAAATTGTATCCATTATTATATAGTATTTATCAATTTCGGCAAAAATTTCAATATTATTCAAATATCCATAAATTCGACGTAATAAAAGTTCCAATTGTGGCAATAAAAGATATAGACAATTTGAATAATTACCAGTAATGTAATTTTCAATCAGTTTTTTCCAAAAAATACCATGTGAATTACTAATAAATTTCGATTTTTCTATTAATTGACATAAAAGTTTTTCATTGTTTAATATTGAAGATGATGATAATACTGATTGTTGTGGTGATCGTTGAAATTCCTCCTCATCAATAACATAATTTAAATTTATTTTATCGAAACATTCTTCAATATTACATTGACTATTTGTTCTTTGTTTTATACTAAAATTTAATTGATTTAATTGTTTACCAAAGGAAATTATAATTAATAATAGAACAGATGTATAATAGTTGGGTATTTCGTTGATTGTGGGGAATCCATGCCACAAGATATTTCGTAAATTTACACTATTTGGTGTACCCATTAGAATTTGTAAATACCATATTGGAAAATTACTATAATATTTTATTAATTCAGTACACATTAATAGGTCGCGTAATAAATGAGGTGGCGGTTTTTTTGTAATTGTAAAATAAACCTAAAAACAAAATTAAAAAATAATAATTAAAATAAAGATAATAATAACTGGGGATTATGTTTCGCAAATAATTCCATACTGGACGATTCCAATAAGGTTCCTCCATCGTTTCCCTGGGTAACTTCAAACATGAAAACCATTCAAACTCGGTTGAGTGTTATTTATTTTAACAAATCCAGATACTAACAAAGCACAAGTACAATCTGGTCATTTTCCATTCGTATGGAAGATGACAAACGTCCAGCATATCCCTAAAAACAGATTCAAAATCTGATCCTTCCAACAACGGACTTATAACCATTACTTAAATCTTATCCAAAATCTTGGAATACCATTATTAACCTCAAGATCATATATTACATGGACAATAAAATTACTCATGATCATCAATACGGTTTTCGATCCAGAAGCTCAGGTGATACTTTGACCTATCTGACTACAATTACAAAGACATATCCAAAGCTTTTGACAGAGTATGGCATAGAGCATAATTATCGAAACTGCCCTCTTATCGTATTCATCCTGCGTGGATTTCAAATTTCTTGAAGAGCCGCTCGCTTCTGGTTGTTTGTCGATGGCGTCATTTCTACTGGTTTTCAACTTGAGGCCGCGTATCCCTCAATGTTCCGTCTTGTCTCCTACGCACAATTGCGGTCGTCAAAAATTGTGCATTTTTAAAACAAATTGTTTATCGGTAGTATTGTATGACTGCGAAATTTGTAAGGTGACAAATAACATCGTATCACTAATTTAAATTTTAGTCAATAGTTACCCTAAGCGCATACTAAAAATTGTCTGGCCAAATACAATACCAATTGAGAATTTGTGGAAACTGGCAGATCTGGAGACGATAAACAGAATTGACCACATATCGTGAACAATATTATGGTTGTTCGTTGATGCCCTATGCTCCCGCGTGATGATGACTCACATAAACGGTATAACCAATGCATTTGATTTAAATCGGTTCAATGGGATAGTATTAGAATACACAATTTTGTTTTCTAAAAATATGTTTACTAATTCAAAAGAATTGATCATACTTACATGTCCCAATGAATTTTCAATTGTTGATGTTAACATTAATAGATTTAGTATTGTTTTTGTAGTATCTACAGCAGTATTTTCACTATTTACAATATTTAAAATTTCAGGAATTCGATTAGTCCAAGAACAATATTTACTTATTGCATTAATTAAAATTTGTTTTGAAATCTTTTTAAATATGTTATGACTTTCAATCCAAAATACTCTTAAAATGTTTACTGCTTTCTTACATTCATCGTATGACATGAAAAGCGATGGCTTTATTTCTGGAATAAAAATAAATACGAGTTAATGATTGTGTGCAGTAAAATCTGGGTAATCAACGCTGTTGTTTTATTTTTTTAAAATAGGATACAATTGAAGTGCCGATTAACCTCAACCCTATTTTTACTTACACGGATGTCACTGGTTAATCGATTAAAATTTATGTTAATTTGTCATTGGGATAGAAAAGAAAGGTGTCTCATGTTTTTCTACTGAGTGAAAAACACATTTCACCAAAAATGCTGTATTCTGAATATATATACATATTCCATTTTTAAAATTTTATATTAGTTTAGTATAAGAAATGAAATATCGGAAGAACATTAGGTGTACATGTGTAGTACACTGTAGTATGCAGGTTAAAAGGTTGAAATGATGATGAAGATGATGTTAGTGGCACAATTTTCATATATTTAAATAAACTATAAAATTGTAAAATGAAAAGCATACCAGTAAGATTGTTTCTGAAGATAATTTGTTCCATGATATTCCAATTGTAACTGCAGTCACTGGTGTCAATAAATTTGGAAATATTAATTGCATTCTCGTGAATAGTCTCATCACATAATAGATCCCTAATTTCAAGTGAAATAAATGAGTCCCCCCCCATTCTTATTCATTTATTTCAAATGTTTTTATTTTTTCTTTGTTGTAATTTGTACATTTGCAATGAAATAATTATTGTATTTAAACAAATAAGAAAATAAAAAATTCATTTGAAAAAGAAAAATATAGTGACATTATATTAATTTTGGACAGTGGCTCATCTTTGGCATTTTGTGGGAAAAAATGCAACAAAACAAATGGAAAAAAAAGTAACAGAATTTATTGGCGCCAATCTAACGCATTCTCTACAATTTTATTTTGCTGAGTCATATTGTGATTTATTTCTTTTACTAAAATATAAACTAAGATTATTTGTATGTAAATGATATATTGATTGCAAATTTGGTTAATTATTTAACAATTAAATGTACTATGCATTATTATGTGATTAATAATTAATTTGTTGTGTAACAGCGTTTATTGGCGCCAATCTATTCAATTTTATTTTGCTGAGTCATATTGTGTCATATTTTGATTTTCTTTCTTTAGCAAAATATAAAATAAAATTATTTAAATGATATTTTTATTGCAAATTTGGTTAATTCTTTTAAAATAAAATGTACTCTGTATTTATTATGTGATAAGCAATTAATTTGTTATGGCATGAAATTGTCTAATAGATTGGTAATACCATAAAAATTTGTGTTTTTGATTACATAAACAAAAAATACTTAAGTTTGACTCTAATTTTCTAAAATTAACATCTTCATTAAGAAATATATCCGGCACCTACCTTGCGGTTTTCACAATTCAACACAAAAAAGGCTAAAGAAATGAATGCGTGGGTATTTGAAATTTCATAAATAATTATAAATTATAAAGGATTACCAATTGATTGCATATGCGAATTAAATAAGCATTTTCATTTTCTATCGATGAATATACTCTTGGGTCAATGTTTGCTAAAGAATGACAACAAATTAAATTAAACTCGTCATTCTTCCATCCGCAGTAAATCACAGCAATTGTTCAAGGAGTAAGTAGTTTTCTTTTTTTCTTTTCTAATTGAGTACACGCGACTTGTGCACGTAGGTTATAACCCTTTTTTTTAAAATATTAATTCGATTATGCGGGGTATTCAGAATTTCGTAATGGTGAGGTGACGATTATACTAAACTTGACGTGGAACTCAGTCTTTTCAAGATTTAGAAACATATCAATTGACTTAACATTAAGCAACAACGTAAAAGCTGCTGGCAATGACATACATTCGTATCCTAATCAGCATTTTCTTGAATTAAATCTTATGATGAGTATTGTGAATGCACAGAATTATGCTTGCATTTCGATATTTTGAAGCATACTCTAGGGGCTACAACTGGGACAAATGATTAATAAAATCAGTTTATATATTGTGACTGGAATAGGGGAAGCAAAATTGAATTTGTGTTTAATGTATATGCCTTGTCAGAATTGATTGAAAATGTGCATAGCACTCGATGCACTCGATTAGACATTAGATGTATGGACACCACTCTAGTCAATTTAAAAGACACATTCCTTATGGGCTTTTAGTTAAATTATCTAAAAGAATTTCTGATAATTTTTCAGTTTACTTTGCTTACACTTTTCTTTTTCATGAGGGCTTTCTTATGAGATAACATAAATAGAATATTTATCTTGTAGTATGAGACTCTATTCGACATCTATATAAATTTTATGTAAATCTCGTTTCGCATTCTTGAAAGAAACCATCAGAAATGAAAAGTGGAAGCAAAGTCAAGTGAGAAAATACATGAATTTATTTTGAACAAAATATAAAATGTTAAAATTTGATAAAATTATTAATATTTTTTCAAAAATTTCCATGTTTCCACAGTGCAATTTCCATGACGTTCATTAATAAGAGATGGGATTTAGAAAAACATTATTCACAGGATGTGAATACCCTTAGACGACAACGTAAATAAATCGTATTAGAAAACCAAATGAACAGTTGAAGCAAAGTCAAGTGATAAAAATGCAGATATTATTTTGATCAAATTTCTGCATTATTAATTTAGCAGCGTACACATATTGTATCATCATAATAGTCGTAACCTTTACAACTTAAGGGCGTATAGTGTGGCATGGCGATGTTAATTTAATATTTCTAATATGAAATATGTTGAAGGTGAACTACATCGCATCTAAATTAGATTCTATATATATTGTTCAAGTATTCGATAATATGCAGACCTAGTGAACAATATTAAAGTGACGAAGAAAACCGTATGAATAAATAATTGATGTTGTATTACCTAACTGAGCATATCAAATAAATACATTATGAATTATAATTGGACATCGATCGAATGGCATTTCCAATTATAGTGGAATTACCAATTAAAGGCATTGAAGAGACACTGGTACCCGGTAACGGGATATTGAAATAAATTATGGTCTCTTTGTTATAATAATATACGTAACCATCGATATTCACTTTGATCATATTCTACATAATCAGATCTTCTTATATATTGTTTTATAATATTATCGTCCATTAATGCTTTTTCTCTAAATAATGAAGAACATACAGGACTATACACAGTACGCAACCAATAAAGTGTTCAGTAGCTTATCATTACCATTGGTCTGCTACCAATAAGATTCTTTCGCAAACGACTCCTTAATTATGATTCCTTTCCATTAAATCAATTAGTAATGTAACGCAACATTTGATTGAAAATCAGTATAATCATCAAGTATAAATAACTATGTATTTTGAAACTAAGAATTGTCATCTTCATTATGAAAAAATATATTTACATGGTTTTTTAATTGTATTTTTATATGAACATATAATTCAATATTTATTAAAATTTGATAAGAAATTACCATTTTTACCATTTGTTATTAATAAGCATTTATTGTAGTGTTATAGGTATAATATATTTTTGGTTAAAAACCTATTATTGGTTTATAAGTACAGGAAATGTGATTGTAAAAAAGTAATAAAAAAAAGATTACATAATTAATTTGTTAGTTTATTTAGTTTTGAGACGAACGCAAAAATAATGGACATCCTAACCATGCATTTGATGCTCTTGTGTGATATCATCTTTCTGGTTGACTCTATAATTAATATACAGCCAAAATAAATTGGCTTTGAAGAAATATGTTTTTCCTGCAAAATGATTTTTTTGTTTTTTTTTTTTTAAATACCTACATATAAAATAAATGTAATTATTTAATTTTACCATTAGACATTGTTGTAGCAGCATCAATATCATTAGGTATATCATGAGGTTTATCATGCCATTTGTTCATGCCTCTAGGATAATCATAATTCATTTGTCGTGTTGTTTCATTATATCGCCAGAATTGGCTACTAGAGAAAATGTATGTTTTTTGATTCTTTTCTATAATAAAATTTCGATTCTGATTATAGTATAATTGGTCATGATTAGTTATGATTCGTAATGATTGGTTTGAGTTGAATGATATGGTAAAAATTTTCAATGTTAATTAGGAATCTGTTATAGGGTTGAACCAGATAGATGAAGTTTTTTTATGTTGCAGATATGTGATCACTATTTGATTATATTGCAGATTCGTATTAAATTATAGTGCCTAAGACTGCAAAATGTATTAATGTTGTTCAAGATAATTATAAGACAGAAATTCGCAGATAATTCAGCAACTCGCTTGATGCATGTTAATGTTTAGAATACTTTACAAATGTATTGATGCGAACTTCTTAAAATGTTTGTGTTTATTTATCACTTATGATAGGATGGAACTAGATTACCTAACACATTGAATTTTATAATTGTTAGAGATGTAGAGAATCTACCAAATAGAGTATAGGCAATTGGATAAAAAAAGTTAGGAAAACGGCGGAATAAGCAGTTAAAATAATATTGCAGACCATACATCACACGCTGCACATTCGATGAGCACACAAGGAAAACCTTTCATGTGAGAAAAATGATATGAAAGTGGTTTAGAAAAGGTTGTTTGACATTCAATGCAAGGTGGCAGATGGACAGTTGCATCTCAATTATCTTAAAATTATCCCTATATATAATAGTTTAATAAATTATGGATTTTCAATTGTTGATGTTAAAATTAATAGATTGAGTATTGTTTTTGTAGTATCTACAGCAGTATTTTCAATATTTAAAATTTCAGGAATTCGATTAGTCCAAGACCAATATTTACTTATTGCATGAATTATGATTTGTTTTGAAATAATTTTAAATATCGGCAACTTCAAAAATGTATCGATTAAAATGTATGTTAATTTATGGCATTTGATTGAGACAGAAAAAAAGGCGTCTCTTGTTTGTCGATTGAAAAACACATTTCATCAAAGATGTTCGTAATAGGAGAATTATGTACTAATATTCTGAATCTGTGTATATTCCATTTGTAAAATTTTATATTAGTTTAGTTTTGGTGGATATTTGATGTTATAGTTGCAGGTTGAAAAGTTTAAATGACGATTTTAGTGGCACAATTTTCATATATTATTAAATTAAATAAACTATAAAATTGTAATATTAAAAGCATGTTTCTGGCGATAATGTGTTCCATGATATTCCAATTGTAACTGCAGTCACTGGTTTCCATAAAATTAGAAATATTAATTGCATTCGAATAGTCTCATCACATAATAGATTCCTAATTTCAAGTGAAATAAATGAGTCCCCTTCAATCTTATTCATTTGTTTTTAATGTTTTTATTTTTTCTTTGTTGTAATTTGTACATTTGCAATGAAATAATTATTATATTTAAACAAATAAGAAAATAAAAAATTCATTTGAAAAAGAAAAATATAGTGACATTATATTAATTTTGGACAGTGGCTCATCTTTGGCATTTTGTGGGAAAAAATGCAACAAAACAAATGGAAAAAAAAGTAACAGAATTTATTGGCGCCAATCTAACGCATTCTCTACAATTTTATTTTGCTGAGTCATATTGTGATTTATTTCTTTTACTAAAATATAAACTAAGATTATTTGTATGTAAATGATATATTGATTGCAAATTTGGTTAATTATTTAACAATTAAATGTACTATGCATTATTATGTGATTAATAATTAATTTGTTGTGTAACAGCGTTTATTGGCGCCAATCTATTCAATTTTATTTTGCTGAGTCATATTGTGTCATATTTTGATTTTCTTTCTTTAGCAAAATATAAAATAAAATTATTTAAATGATATTTTTATTGCAAATTTGGTTAATTCTTTTAAAATAAAATGTACTCTGTATTTATTATGTGATAAGCAATTAATTTGTTATGGCATGAAATTGTCTAATAGATTGGTAATACCATAAAAATTTGTGTTTTTGATTACATAAACAAAAAATACTTAAGTTTGACTCTAATTTTCTAAAATTAACATCTTCATTAACAAAAGAAATATATCCGGCACCTACCTTGCGGTTTTCTCAATTCAACATAAAAAAGGCTAAAGAAATGTATGTGGATATTTATTGAGATTTCATAAATAATTATAAATTATAAAGGATTACCAATTGATTGCATATGCGAATTAAATAAGCATTTTCATTCTAACGATGAATATACTCTTGGGTCAATAAATTCCTCGTCATTCTTACATCTACAGTAAATAACAGCAATTGCTCAAGGAGTAAGTAGTTTTCTTTTTTTTCTCTTCAAATTGAGTACACTACTTGTGCACGTAGGTTATTAAGCTTTTTTTTAATATTCATTCCATTATGGGGTATTCAGAATTTTCAGTTATTTATTATCGCCAGACTATGTCGAAATAGAGAATATTAACCTACAATGACAGAAAAATGGTAATGTATAAAACATTACCATTTCTCTGTCATTGTATCACCGCAGCACATTAATTGGAAAAGGATCGTGTGTGTTTGGGGAACGTTGAATTTATTTATTTATATTACACATCGTTCAACATAGAAGTGTGCAAATACGAACAATTATTTAATTACAATTGACTATATGGTGACAGCTATCGAGAGTTGATTAGTTTTGTGAAGGCACAGAATTATCCTGGCATTTCGATATGTTTAAGCACACTCAAGTTATCCTCGCTTTACCGCACATAATTTAAAATGTAAAACAAATATAATGACCAAAATGTTTCTTCTGCAGTAAACGCCACAATAAGACCATATGTCGCGATTGAAAATGCACAAGGTTATTGAACCCCACAAGGTTATTGATAGCATGGTCAAGTTCACGTTTGAAAAAATATGAAAGTGAAATTTGTCTTTTAGTATACTCATACTACTTGTTACTCAATCGTATTGTATTTTCAAAGTCAATGTCAAGTAACGCCATACACATTTATAAGAGGGAGAAATTTATGTTGTAGGAAACTCACTGTTTCGAAATCATACAAAGGTCAAATTCAAGTGTACACACCCGTTATCATCGATGCAATTATCACTTGTCGTATTACACATAGCCGTCCTTAACATAGATTTAATTATCACTTATCGTGTTACACATAGCCATCCTTATCATATATACAATTATCACTTGTGTTACACATAGCCAACCTTATCATATATACAATTATCACTTGTCGTGTTACACATAACGTCCTTACCATAGATACTATTATCACTTATCGTGTAACATTTACATAAACATATGGTCACTTATCACTTATCGTGTAACACTTACATAAATATATGGTAGCACCGTCCCACGCCATATTATATTATTACTTATTTGTAGGAACTACAACTGGAACAATGGGTTGATAAAATCAGTTTATATTGAGACAGGAATAAGGGAAGCAAAATTGCATTTGTGTTCAATGTGTATGCCTTGTCAGAATTTAGCGAATATGTGCATAGCACTCGATGCACTCGATTAGACATTAGGTGTGGTCACCACTCTAGTCAATTTAAAAGACAGTTCTATTGGCTTTAAATTAAATTAAAAGAAATATGCAGAATTTCTGATATTTTTTCAGTTTACTTTGCTTACACTTTTCTTTTTCCTTAGGGCTTTCTTATGAGATAGCAAAGTCAAGTGAGAAAAATGCAGGAAATATTTTGATCTAATTCCTGCATTATTCTCGTATTGCATATTAGAAATATTGCAACTTTAGCAGCATACAAATATTGTATCATTATAATCATCTTAAACTTTACACCTATATGAAATATGTTGAACATCAAATCTAAATTAGATTCTATATATATTGATCAAGTATTCGATAATATGCAGACCTAGTGAACAATTAAAGTGACGAAGAAGAGCGTATGAATAAATAATTGATGTCGTATTACCTAACTGAGCATATCAAATAAATACATTATGAATTATAATTGGACATCGATAGAATGGCAAACACCGCACAGTCTAGAATTTCCAATTAAAGTCATTGAAGAGACACTGGTATCTGTAACGGGATATTGAAATAAATTATGGTCTCTTTGTTAGTATAATGTACTTAACCAACGATCTTCATCTTGATCATATTCTACATAATCACATATTTTTATATATTTTTTCATAAAATTATCGTCCATTAATGCTTTCCTCTAAATAATGAAGAACATAGAGGACTACACAGTACACAACCAATCATAGTGTTCAGTAGCTTACCATCACCATTGGTCTGCTAACAATTGAATGAATTCTTTCGCAAACGTCTCCTTAATTAAGACAACACAATGCTTACTTTCATTTAATGTTGATGCCCAAATCTATATAAGTTCTATTTGTATTATAATAAAATATGATATGTAACTAACATACTTTTAGATTCGTAATAATCGGGAACAACAGCTCGTAAATATATTTGAGCAACACGTCTTGCACATTGATCTCCATCTAATCTAATCTAATAATACTTTTTAAGAACTCCAACTCATCTTATCTTTAGTTTCCTTCTACATGGTTGCACAAGCATAAATTCTATTTTATTGTCTGTATGTAATGATTTTTTTATTTTCTTGTAATGTATAAAAATAAGGAGAAATTTATTGGTAGAAATGGACATTACGTATATCGAACTATATGATGCTAATTGATGCCTAAAAAATTTGCAATTAATAATAATAATAATAATAAATAAATGCAATTTAAGCTGGATCAGGCTGTAGATGAAGGAAGTCGGTAAATAATAATTGGTGAAGTATATTGCACTTAGTGTCCCATTTGCAGAACTTTACCGAGAAAACAATTTGTTTGTAATGTTATTATTTATTTGCAATTTATACTAAGAATAACACCAACAAATAACCAAATATATAAGTAATAATCTACCATGGCAATTTTTCACCATTATATTGAATAAATCCACCATTATGATTTTTATTTAATTTAAATATTGTATTTATCATTTGTTCACAACTACTTTCGACATCCATTGGAGCATTTGGTCCTCCTAAATCTGTTCGCACCCATCCAGGATGCATACTAACACACAAAATATGATTATCTTTCATATCAATGCTCATTGATTTAGTAGCAGCGTTTAGACTACACTATAATTTAAATAAAAAAAAAATTGTTTAAAATATGGGTTTTTTAAGAATTATAGAAAAGCATACTTTTGAAGCACGATATGCATAAATACCGCCTTGTTTATTCAATTCAATTGAACCCAATAAAGAACTTATATTAATAATTGCGGCTTTTTTAATACCCATTGGTTCCGAACTCATTGATTGTGATGCCTTTTTCAATAACGGATAAAATGCCTTCAAAATATGTAAATGTATTGTTAAATATTTGAAAAATGCAAAAAAAAAAAAATTTATAATAATTTTACCTTTGTTACCATTATCGGAACAATCGTATTCGTTAGATATGTGTCGGTAAGATCATCAACTTTAACAAATGGTAATCTTGTAGATTTTGGAGCAATACCAGCATTATTGATTAAAACATTTAAGCCATTTGCCTCAACAATTGTCTCAACTTGTTTAACAAAATTCTCATATTCGTCAAATTTTTTTAAATCTGTAAAATTTAAAATTAGATTTTAAATGGTTCCTCGGACCATTAAGAAACCTATAATATTATTATAATTCAAATAGAACAATTATAATTAAATAGTAATAACAAATTAATTGGATATAAATCACTTATGGTTTTGTTTATGGATGCATTACAGAGTGTACTCCTGCTTTTCCTTTGCTATACTCTCTATGTATAAAAGACGAGTTGTATGTTCAACAAACATCAAAACTAACCCTACCTATTTCTATTATATGAACATTCTTGTGTTGTTCAGCAATTTGTCTAAGTTCCTATAATAAAAAAAAGAAAAAGAATGCTATAAAATGCTGTAAAATGGACAAAAATTGTTATTTTTAACTTAATTAACCATAACCGCATAAGCTCTTCTGTACGGTATTTAACAGCTCAAAACTTGTACCTAAATGCAAATATTCGGAACAGATATGCTAATGTAATACGTATACATCAGATAAACTATTACGCCTCGAGGGCGCATAGGACGCTATTACGATGTTAATTTACCGTTTCAAATATGCATGTAACATCAAATGTAAATTCAAATAAGTATAATTGAAATTTGCCAACATATAGGATCGAATGATAATTATCCAGTTATACATTTGAATGTAGAATGATGCATAAATCAACAGTTGTTGAGTTGTTTTTTCAACCAGTCGACAAACACGACATTAGCACTATCTTTTTAGCATCGATCAGACGCCATAACTGATATATACCGTGATCGAATTAAAACATACCGCGTGCATATATTGGTTGAGTAACCTCGATGATTGTCGGACACTCGATTCATCACCGTCACCGTATACCTAAGTAGCGCATAAACAATCTTAGAAATAACTTGTTTTTTTTAAAACCTATAAGTCTAACGTCTATTGTTTGAAAAGTAATGAACAAATTGATACGTTATGTAGATGTGAATTGAAGTCATTAAATATATAAAGATCTTTTTGTCATATGTATCAGAAGGATCGCCTACTATACATACTATTAAACTAAAGGTTCATATAGAGGATCATTATTTGAATATGCAGTGGGTTCCTTTCTAGATATAAATGAACCGTGAAGTGTTACGAATTAATATGTTAATACAATGTTTAAAATACATAAAATGTCAGTGTTGATATCGTTACCTTAAGAACGGCATTCATGTCTTTCGGTAAGGGCATTACACGCTGCACGACTGCACGGATAGTAGCCGGTGTTCCAATTAGTTGACATTTCTATAATAGCACTAAATTCAATGTTTTGACAATTTAATTGTTTTTTTAGGTTGACACCTCAAGACCAATGATGGATTCTGGAAAAATTAATGTATTTAACGAAGTTTTGTGCGATGGTACATCAGAGTGAGCAGCGGTTAGAAGCAAGTTGCTAGTGTTTCTATGGAATTACAGGTCATTCAACACATTTTATTGGTACATCACTTGCTGGTTCACCTTTAGACCTCTGATCGATCAAATTCTTTAATCTAAGGGA
>JANSTX010006558.1:0-38833 GCA_027564355.1 Penthetria funebris | reverse complement strand
AAATGAATTAGAAAATAGAAATTAAATTATATACATTCAACGAAATATATATAGATATATATATATATATATATATAATAAGGATTATGTCGAAAATAGAAAAACATATGTTCGTCAAAGTTTTGAACATCGTCTTATGCGGAGGTAAATTTATATCAAATATCAATTCAATATTATAACTTAGATTTGCAGAATTTACATATGAAGAATTCTATTTAGGCAATATATAAAGAATACCTTTTAGTAGTAGGATTTTAAATTATAGAAATAAATAGAAGAAGATATAACCAGTTTAAATAGTAGCTAGTTGATGAGACTGCATAAAACATAAGATTTACATACAGTATTAAAATTCATAATTTTGGTAGTAAAACTCAGCGTTATACCTCTGATTAAGTAATATTCAGACACAAATTACCATAAATTAGCAACATTACAATTAATAACAACATAAACATTTTTAACTCGATAATTTAAATAAAATCATTTAAACAACTTATATTTAGTAATGTTTTAATTATTTTGAACTTAGTGGCAGAATGTAAAATTAAGATTAGAATAATTTCAACACAATGCCAACTAAGTTATCAGAACTAATGATAAATTCGTAATTAGGAAATATTCTGCAAAGTATAAATTCGATTATTAGGAATTTATCAGTAATTTCACATGCAGTTTTGTTTAATTTAAAACCACAATATAAAATTGCTACAAATATTCCATCAATTTTTTTTTTTCGCAAATATTTACACTACATTAATTTAAGATATATATTCACGTGTTTGTAAGTGGAAAAGAACTTCAATATTTGGTTTAGAATAGTTGCAAAGAATTTGAGATTTCAAATAAGAAATTAGTAATAGAAAACTTTTTTTTTTATTGGTGAAAATATGAATCATTCTTGTGTATTTCAACAGGTGATGTATGTAAGTGGAAACCAGAATTTACTTGAAATTTCTGAATACATCTTACACAATACCAAGTATATTCAACTTCAAATTCGATGATTTTCTTTTTATAATTATTGATTAAATAATTTTTACAGGCCAGAGACAAATACTCATATTTTCAATTGCTAATGAATTGAAAACATGCGAGTTCTTGGTAGGCTGCATAAATTGGTTAATAAAACTTCAAATATGGAAGTGAAATAATTTGTGTAATTTTACATCGGTATGAATATATCATAAAAAATAACAAGCTTTAACGATGACGTGATCATGTTATTATATATTTGAATGGCATTCATTTCATAGCTAATGGTATGAGATATGAAAATCTTGCTATGACGACAGATGTTCTGTTAACAGAGAATTGAGCGCAATGAAGTTACTGACCAGAAACCGTGAACGGTGGCAGTAGTTTATTGACGTTCTGTATTAACATGAGAAGCAAATTTTGATATGGTAATAATGAAGAGCGAAAGAAACCACGTAAAGAAATTGAAAATATTCTCATAGTTACGACTAACACAGGCATATTTCTCATTATCATTTCAGTGGAAACTGGATAACTCTTCCTATTGATGTTTTTTTTACAATACTATAATGTGTTCTTGTCAATTATGAGACATCAATTACAATTAGCACTTATAGTATTAAATTAATCAAAAAATATAATATGTTGTAATGATTAACATCATTTGTATAATAGAAACATTGATTTTAATCAATTTTGATAAGAATCAAAATTGGGTTAACGATGACACAGTAGGTAGTCAACGAAAGTTAGAATAATTAAATAAATATATGTTGCATTTTGACTGGTAAGGCACGGAAGATTAGGCTTTTTATGGTGTTGTTTTTTTAAAAATTATTTTATGAAATCCATATTCATCAAGAATATATCAGTTCAAAACAGTAAAATCCGAGGTAAAATCAAAATTCGCGTAATGAATTTTACTTGTTTAATACATGTAATGCTTCTTCTATATTCATATAACATTTATCATAAATCATCTATAAATTAGTTTACATAATAAAACATTTGGCATATATCCTTAGACATGTATCAAAGTTATCAAGACTAATTAACAAAGAAGTGTTTTTAATTTAACAAAATCATATATTTATACACAGTCAAAATACTATCTAAAATTAAAAACATAAATTTAACTGTTAATATGAAAAATAATTTAAAACTTGAGTATCACGAACGTCTAGAGTTAACTAAATACAAAAAAGTAAACTCATAAAGATGTTAAGACAATAGAAATTTGCGAATATTAGTCCTTGATTTAGTGTACATAACACATGATGATGTTAAGGATATATAGACAAACTGATTTCTTTGATAAATTGTAAACCATCTCGTGTACCATTTTATAGCACTGTCGACATTCGTTTAATTACACGTGTTTACATAAAAAGGAGTATGAAAATAAGATTTGATTTTTTGTACGTGTAGCTTGCGTATTCTTCGTCTATAAATAACCAAGCAAATGTCCTTTCGACATCTATGAGCAATATCGTATGAAGGTCTTCCTTATTATTCTTTATACGAAATATTTGTATAAGTGTTTTGGCCAATATTTTCAGACATGTTAAAGTAAGTTTGATTCATCTGTAGTAATAGCAACTTTGAATATTTCACTTATTTTAAATCTAATAAAATTCCATCTAATAAATTTACTAACCAAAGAAAACAAGATATAAAGATCAAGTTCAAACGATCATATAATTGATTCTTATAAAAATTCGCAAACCACCATGTAGATGTTAACGTTATGTGCCAGGACAAGATAGTATAACTACTTTTTTGAAAGAAACAAATTTTAATTTGTATTTTATATTTTAAATACATTTCATTAATTGACATTTTATCATGTATTATCACCTTTCGGCATAATGTTATCTATATGTAAAGTATTATTGACTTGACAACCAGCATCCAATTGAACATTCATCACACTTTACAGAACATAATTAAATTTCAATATCGTGATAATATACCTCAGACAAAGCAATACATCGTTATTTTGCAAACATTTGTTCGTCTTGGATACATTTGCAAACAATTGTTCGTCTTGGATGGAAGCGATGAATCGACAAGATTAAAGAAAAGACTGCGGAGCATAATAATTTATCGCAATGTCAAATGGGGTTTAGCTGATTGGCAGTTGTGACGAATTAAATGAAACCTCTTAATATTATAATAACAAATTAATTATCGGTAATATATAGTGAATGCAAGAGTGAGAATTTACACAAATACAAATGAGATTGTTCGTCAGTATGGCATCTACGAAACGCATATTTGCACTTAATTAGTCTAAATAGGTTGCAAAAAATTAACACTTTGTAAAAAGTGACAATGCATAGGGCTCTTGGCTTTACTTCTTGAACACAAACATAATGACCTGACAATGACCGTGTATATAGAATATATTTATATATATAGAATATGTTTAGGAATTTGGTACAAAATGGAATAAATAACAAATAAAATAACAAAATAAATCTTAAGTAATGACGTAAATAAATCTTTTTTTAAGGCAGTTATCATTTTCTAAAATCTGATTAACTTTATACATTTCATTATGAATAATTGATTATGTATATCTTACTAATCAATAATTTAATTACATATTAGCAATTAGCAATTTATTCATATGTACTAATTTATGCAGGACGAGCAACTTTACAATCAGATACGCTCTTTTTAGCCGCTTCACATACACACAGAATGACATACATTATAATATATAATAGTAAATATTAGAATCTTTAACGCACAGTGATGCATTCTAAATTCAGAAGGTGATAATCTCTGTGATATTTTCTTTTAAAGATTTTTGTAATTTTGAAAACTTTTAAATGACTGGTATTTTATTGCATATATAATCTAAAATCGAATCATATGGACTTAATTAATTGGCTAGATTATATTAAGTAAATTATACATGTATAGACAACCATGAAGTGCATAAATGTGATATGAAGGTGAGGTAACGGTTCACGAACGATTAGTGATCGATACAACTGGATCACATTCACTGATGGCAATAAAATAAGTTGGTCAACAGAATCTATGAATGTTGAGATTATGAGGTTGTTCAATTTGATTAATCTTCATCATACTAATTTTCAAATAAACCTGACTAATCGCATGGGTAACTCGTATCCGAACATATTTCGATATGTCGACCATGAGTACCTTCATCAATTTTATGCTCACCTATCATTAAATTGGCAAACAATAAATTTCTAGGCTATTGTTTTGTTAATGGCGGCACTGTCGTTATGTTGCAGTGATTTATTGGTTTTAGATTTAAATTAGACTATGATGTCGTCGGTCATATTCTCTTAGAATCAATCACGGTCTATATTACAATTTATAGATACGAAACGCATTGTGAATATAGTAAAAACCAGATGTTATCAATATTAATTTGGACACGATTGTTATCTATCGCGTGACGCAATTCAGTAGATTATAAAATTTATGTGATTTGTTAAGACTTAACTGTATTTAATTTCTGAATCATATCAAAAATTCTAATTTATAGTGTGCTATAATTTTCTTATCATCAAATTTATGTGGTATTAACGTGTGTAGATCAATGATGTACAAAAAAAAAAAAAAAAACGGTATTAGTCTTTTCATTTCATTTTCTTTTATGAAAAACTTTAATTATTGATTTTTCTGTGATTTGACAAGGACATATTATAAACTATACTGGTGTATTCTATTAATTGGAACACAAAGTGTTAGGATGAGATGTGTATGAAACATAATATGAATGAATTAATCAATGAATAATTGAATGAACGTATTTTCTAATTAAATATTTATTTTAGTTAAATTAAAATTACCTTTTAAATTTCGATCCATATCCCATATGACGCAATTTGCTATCAACATCGTCATTGTAACATAAATAGCCAGCCGTTTCTTCACCAAAATTAAATTCACTTAATGATATTAAAATTTCTGTATCATTTCTATGAATTATATTTAAAGAATCAATTTTATCATCACATTTCTTTTCATCAAATGTTGGTTTAAACATTAAATTGATTTTATTTAAAAAATTTAATTTATCATTATTTTTAATTCTAATTACTGTATTATTTGAATATAATAATTCTTCTACATAATAATTATCATTAGTATTTGAATGTTTTTCCAAATTTATGTCGGCTGTTGATAATAATAATGAAGAAGAAGAAATTTGTTTTTTTTCATCAACATAATGCCGACGACCATTTATGTGCAAAATAAAAAATGCAAAAAATATAAACGTCCACAAAAAAAATTTACTATTATTTTGTTTAGTAAGATGTCTAGTCCGTAATTTTAAACAATATGATATTATTGCCATATTACAAATATGTTATTGATTATTATTTATTATTATTATAATATTATTTTTTGTACTTTATTTCTTATTATGAAAATTTCGTTGATTTGAAAATAAATTCTTGTTTTTAAAACCCCCCAAAAGGAAGGAAAGAAAAAAATGAAAAAAAAAAAACCAACAACTACACTTATTTTATTATTAAAAATTACAATTATTTAACACAATTAATTGAAATTTTGTTAATACTATTTTTATTTTTTTATTATAATTGAATGATTTTCTTAAAAACGAAAAAAAACATAAAATCAAATTAAATTTAACAGAGGCTGGAGGTAACAAGTGTAGAAGAATGACCGACTACCGACCAAAATGCAAACACAAATCAACCTGAAAAAATTGTTGCCACTTTTTATACCAAAATAAATAAATAAAAAATATTTGACATTTCACGATTATTACAACAAAGTACTAGACTATTAAATAGCCTGTGTTCGAAATTTATATAATATTATTTCAACATTTATATGCAGTCTATAATGGTAAATGTTTAATGTTTATTGTGAATAATACATATATAGTGCTGCCACGAACACAATTAACGTAAAAAATAATGCAACACGCAACATTGCCCGAATGAAATTTTTGTGTTTTAAATTCACCTTCTTCACCATCCACATTTAAATCAGTGTTGGCCTCTTTTTCTTTGCTTATTAATTTTTCGTATTTAGTTTACTTTTTTTTGTTATTTATAACATTAGGTAAGTGTTTAATAATTATTATGTATAATTAAAATATATACTTATTATGAGAATTTCATTTTAATTGCAAATAACATGAAATTATAAATTGCATAACCTAACAATTATTTTGCGAGACCTTATGGTTGTACCGTGTATGTATTTTTTTTTCTTATTGAAATGTTTTCTCTTCCTAGTATTAAAATTAGTATTTTTTTTTTTTTCCTAATATTAAACCATATATGTACATATAAAGTTTTAAATATTTTATCAATTTATAAGTCATATTTGTATACATAAAATATACGGAAAAAAATCCATTTGATTTCATAAGATCACTTCAATTTTCTATTTTTATTGCAGAAACTTAAATTATATTATGAAACCGTTATCAAAATGTACTACATTTATGTTATAATGTGTCATCATCTTAATCTGTACAACGCACTGGTACATAAATTGTCATTTCTTATATGCATGTGAACGTCAAGAAATGTTAATTAAAAGCAAAATTATGTGGGATTTTTGAATGGAAAATATAAAACATAATTATAATAGTGTTTTGGTTCTATAGTTGAATAATTCATTAAATAAGTGGTGCATAACTTCTCGGCTGCATTGTTTTTTGGAAGTGTTTTTTTTACCACGTTGACAAACACCACGACAAATATACCATATTTTTAGCCTCAATTTGTGTTCGAGTTACAGGTGACACCATGTGGCGATAAAGATCGATTGAGTAACCTACGACTTTTTTGGATTCTCGTCAACAATGTACTAATTAAAAATCAAATAATGCTACAACAAATGAAATATTAAAATCAGGTAATTCAGTTGTTCATCAGAGAGGGTAGTTTTTCGTGCACATTTCTTCGCGGTGTTACCTATTTGCCGAAAACTGTATCAATTAGAATGTTGGAATGTGGAAGAAATAAAGTACAAACTGAATTTTCTCCTATTTATATTATGAAGATTTATGGAAACATCGAGAGGATGGTTTCTATTTTCCAAAAACACCCCCTATGTGTATATATGTCCATATGTACTTGGTGCTTGCTTCTGATTAGACTTAACGTTGCCTCTAATAAGAGCCATGTAATTGATCATTTTTATATTCTGTGTAGTGGCCGATTATCATCGAGCCTACCCAACTCATTTTTACCTCCGCGCTGTGTCACCGGTAACTCGATCACTATATATTTCAGTAATGGTGTGTGATCGAGATGGTTTCAAATTTTGACGATGGAACGTACGGAAGGCATTAATAACTCGTGATAGACGCAAGAAGAATTTGCAAAAACATTGGGAGTGACACAACATATACTATTTCATTACGTCTCAAAGCAATGATAATGATAAAGAATAAGATGAAAAAGTATATGACAGCAAGGCCCTAATTAGTTGCGTATGACACAGAGTTGCAGTAGGACATGTAAATAGCCGATTATAAAGCTATATTATACGGTCCTCCTCATAACTCAATTGCCCTTTTTTGTGTTGACCTGTCTATTAAATAAATTACTGTACAAATAACGAATATATTTTGCTTCTTTGTTTTTTTGACTTGATTTATTTAAACAATTAACAATTTTTGTTTTTTTTTCTTGTCTATTTTAGATAACAATTGTACCTGAAGTCTGTTAAAACAAACCCCAACGGCCCTTGGGCCATGCCTTCGGGCTCCAAACAGTGTTAAAATAGAATTAAAATACAATTTGTGATGAATAATTTATTATCAATCAATGATTATAAAATGAGATATTAACGTTAATATTTATACATTAATTTTTTAATTTTTTAATTTTTTGTTTTTCAAATAAAAATATTAACAATAATAATAGACCCCCGCATATTAATAATATCTCCGTACATACAAAAATAGATATAATATTTAATTATACATATTATAATAAAAGAGAATATATAAATATATATAATTGTTATTGAAAATTTTATATTTTTATATTTTCAAAAAAGAAAAAATAAAAAAAAAAAATTAACATACTGAACAAAATTAAAAATAATGGCAGGTTATAATCAACCAAATGCAAATGACTTTTTTAGTAATAATCAATACATAAATTTTGATCAATTTATTACTCAGCATAATATTGGACAATATTTTAATAATTCTGGACATCAGTCAGAAGAATCACAAATGATGCCGACACAGACACCACTACCATCACCATCAACACCACCACCATCAACACCACCACCATCATCATCATCATCATCACTACAACAATTGTCACCGTCAACATCATCATTAGAATCATCCACATTTTTTGGTGCCTTTCCAAATTTTCAAGAAAATCAATTAATAACTTCAACTTATCAATATTTTCCATCATCAGAACAATCACCTTTAATAATACAACAGCAGCAGCAGCAACATCAACAACAACAACAACAACAACAACAACAACAACAACAACAACAACAACAACAACAACAACAACGACAACGACAACCAACTCAACAGCTGCTGCATCAACAGCAACAACAACAGCAGCAACAATTTATGCAGCAACAACTGCTACAGCAAAATCTACTGCAGGCACAACAACTATCTTTATTTGCGTCACATCATTTTATCGACACTGATATTATACAAAACTCAAATTTATTACCAACAGCCAATGAATTTATTCCAATGAATATTCGACCATTAAATGATAATCAAAATTCGAGCTCCCCAATATTTAATTCGATTTTTAACAATTATGAAATTGATAATACAACTAATGTGTTTCCAATTCATGATACTAATATTGGAAATGATTTCATGCTTAACAACGAATTAAATAATTTTAATCATATTGATAATATAATTACGGATGGTGTTGCTGATATGATGATAAGTGGTAATAATCATAATAGTATGCCAATTGTAATTGATACACCAATAGATTGTATGCAGAGATCAACAACGGGAACGGTGAAAAAGAATATACCCTTAAATAATCAACGTAATAAAGATAATCAACGAAATGCGTATGAAACTTTTGATCAAAGCTATTGGCGAAATTTTAGTAATCGTGGAGAACAAAATCGTTATGGTTCATATAATAATAATAATAATAATAATAATAATAATAATAATAATAATAATAATAATAATAATAATAATAACAATACTAAAGACACGAAATATAATGAAAAAGATGATAGAAGTGGTAGTGGTGAATATGTAACATCAACAATATCTAAAGAAAATCAATTTAATAATGGTCGTAGAGGTGGCGGAGGTACTGGTCGAACCAGTTCACAATACGATGATAAATTTCTTAATAAAGTTGGCTATAATGACAATAAAAATAAAAAAGAGCAAAAACATCAGAATAATAATAATAATAATAACAACAACAACAACAACAACAACAACAACAACAGCAACAACTACAACAACCACAACAACAACAACAACCACAACAACCACAACAACAACAACAACCACAACAACAACAACAACCACAACAACAACAACAACCACAACAACAATAGCAATAATAATAATAATAATTACCATAATGTACAAAAACATCGTAATTTTACAAAAAATGAAGAAGATCGTCAATTTAGTTCTAAAAACTTTGCAGATAAATATTTGGATAAGAAACATCATCAACAACAACAGCACCAGCACCAACAACACCATCACAATCAACATTATGAAAATAATCATCGAAATAATAATAAACAAAATCAACATCATCCTGATTTTAAAATCAATCGAAATCTGAAATTATCAAAGCCATTTGATAAAGTCGATGCAACGCAGTGTTCACAACGTGAAAAATTAATGCGTGAAATTGATGCCGGTAAATTAGAATGTCTTGTTTGTTGTGAATTAATAAAACCATTTCAATCGTCATGGTCATGTAATAATTGTTTTCACATAATACATTTGAATTGTGTTATTAAATGGGCAGCCAGCTCTAAATCGGATGATGGTTGGCGTTGTCCAGCCTGTCAAAATATTACCAAAAAAGTACCATACGATTATTATTGTTTTTGTGGTAAATTAAAAAATCCACAATACAATCGAAATGATATTGCCCATAGTTGTGGTGATGTATGCGAAAAATCTGATGGATGTGAACATAAATGTATATTATTGTGTCATCCAGGACCATGTCCACCGTGTCAGGCAACGGTTACCCGTGAATGTGGTTGTGGTCAAAGTAAAAAAATGATGCAATGTTGTCAAAAAGATGAAATAATTTGTAATGAAGTGTGTAATAAATTGAAAAATTGTGGCCAACATCATTGTTTGGAAAAATGTCATACAGGTAAATGTGTCGATTGTGTACAAACAATTGAACATCGTTGTTATTGTGGCAAAGAGAAACGTGAAGTAATATGTACCATTGAGAATAATGAGTTGAAAAAATTTACGTGCACAAAAATGTGTAATAAATCATTAAATTGTAAAATTCATAAATGTAAGGAGATTTGTCATGTTGGCAATTGTACTGAATGTAAAATGCAACCGGAATTTGTAACATCATGTCCATGCGGTAAATTACCAATTGGTGTCGGACAACGTAAATTATGTACCGATGCTATACCATTATGTGGTGGTGTTTGTGGTAAACCACTTAAATGTGGTGCACCAAATAAACCACATAAATGTACAATAAAGTGTCATCATGGTAATTGTGCACAATGTAATAAAGAGACGGCTGTTCGATGTCGTTGCGGTATTATGGATCAAATGATGAAATGTCGTGAATTGAGTACTCGTGCGGATGATGCACGCTGTAAGAAACGTTGTACGAAAAAACGTAATTGCGGCAAACATAAATGTAATCAAGAATGTTGTATTGACATTGATCATATTTGTCCATTACCATGTAATTTTAATTTATCATGTGGTAAACATAAATGTGATCAGACATGTCATAAGGGTAGATGTCATCCGTGTTATCGTAGTTCATTTGAGGAATTACATTGTGAATGTGGTGCAAATGTTGTTTATCCGCCAGTTGCATGTGGCACAAAGAAACCACAATGTGATCGACCATGTTCACGTTCACATCCATGTCAACATCTTGTCCAACATAATTGTCATTCGGCAACCGTATGTCCACCATGTATGGCATTCACAACAAAATCATGTTTTGGTAAACATGAGGAGCGTAAAACAATACCATGTAGTCAAAGTGAATTCAGTTGTGGTTTACCATGTAATAAGGCGTTACGTTGTGGCCAACATAAGTGTATACGTAATTGTCATGATGGTCTCTGTGAAAATGAAAATGATAAATGTAAACAAAATTGTACAAAAAAACGTATTATGTGTTCACATAATTGTAATGCACCATGTCATACGGGTGTCGATTGTCCAGATATACCGTGTCGGGCAATTGTCGATGTATTATGTCAATGTGGTAATCGTAAGCAGACACGTTCATGTCATGATTTTTCAAGTGAATATCGTCGTATTGCAACATCAAAATTGGCATCTTCAATGCATGATATGCAACAGGGTAATTCGGTGGAATTACGTGATGTTTTGGGACCGATTAAAATTTCGAATAATAAAACGTAAAAGTTTTGTTTTTAAATACTATTTTATTTATAATATATTTTTTTTAAAAAAATTTTGTTTTACAGTTTGGATTGTAATGAAGAATGTCGTGTATTGGAACGTAATCGTAAATTGGCAATTGGTCTTCAAATACGTAATCCAGATCTTTCAGCAAAATTACAACCGAAATATTCGGATTTTATAAAATCATGGGCTAAAAAGGATCCACAATTAGTGGGTATGATACATGAAAAATTAACCGAATTGGTGAAATTGGCAAAAGAGAGTAAACAACGATCGAGGAGTCATTCATTTCCAACAATGAATAAGGAAAAGCGTCAGGTTGGTGAAGTAACATTTAATTTTTTTTTTTTTTACATTATATTGATTCTTGTTAATTTTAATTGGTTAGTTGTTTTTTTTTTTTTTTTGAGGATTAGTGCCCTAGCATTTGTTAGACAGAAAAAAGTTCAGAATTTTGTGGAATGATCAGTTACAAATGAGTTCTTCTTCTGGGAAGGTATTCAATTTCTTAAATATATATCAGAACTTTTTGATGTATGTGATCAAAATGTGTTTTGTTCTGAAATTCTTCCTGCAGTTTGATTAGAATATGAAGTATTTGCAGTTTGATGAACATTCAATACTGCAAAAACTTAAATTATTTTTAAAGTTACTATTTACGTTTGGTTCCTACAAGCATTATATAATAGTAATACAGTAAGTACTATATACTACTAGACGTGGACTGATACTTAGTAGGCTCCGTTACCTCAAGTATCACACATCCTTCAACACGGTATCTATGTCATCTCCAAGTAGAATTTTTTGGCGAAATTTACTTCAGTGTTGATGCTCAACACTCTGTGTGCAACGCCCGCACTGCCCGTTTCAACACGTAAGACAATGTTCATGACCAGCACCGCTACAATGTGTTTTTCTCGTCCAGACTATTGCGTTGTTAATTGAATTTAATTGTGTTCATCCTTTTCTCTAATTGTAGCAACATTTGTCAGAATTCCGATCGTAATATAAAATGAATCTTTATATTAATTATATTCTAGAATTCCCAAATTCTATTATATATTTTATTTATTTTTTTTTGTTTTTAAATATATTGTGCAATATACTTTATTTATTTCATTTTATTTTTCTAGTTGGTCCACGAGTTGTGTTCAATGTTTGGTGTTGAATCTGTTGCTTATGATGCTGAACCAAATCGTAATGTTGTTGCGAGTGCAACAAAAGAAACATCATGGTTGCCAAGTATGAGTATTTTAGAGGTATTACAACGCGAGAATGGACAACGTAGAATTCCGGTGCCAAGTAATAATGCGTGGGGATTTAAACGTTAAACGAATTTATTTATGAAACAAAAAAAAAACAAAAAATGCTATTATTAATAATTAAAAATCATTGATTGTTTCTTAGGACTGGGTAAATAAAATTTATAAATTTTCACTTATTATTTTTAATATTTTAGAATATGTAGTTTTCTGTTCCATTTTGATTCTTTCTATTTCTGCCTTTTTTTTTGTTACAAATAAATACTGAACATTTATTTTATAGTAATTTTTTTCCAAACTTTCATTTAATTTTCCTTTAATGAAATTAATTATAAATAAAATACTAATCAAAAATGTCTCAAGTTAAATTCATGTATTGTATAAATAAGTGAAAAATATAATGTATTTCTTTTATTAATTAATTATTTTATTATAATGTTAATTAGCAGAGTTTCTGAATGCCTATTCTATTGTGAAATTTAGACTTATATTTATCACATTAAATAATCACTTTCATCCAAATTTTTATTTCATTATTCTATTAAGAGTGGACATAACTGTCCAGTAACAAATTTGTCAGTTTGAAGTATAAGAATTTCAATTGAATTACATTGAAGGGCGTTAGTTTGTGTGTATTCATAACGATTGTATTATAATATTTAAATTTGAAGCCTTACATAAAGGCGCAGTTTAAAATGTGGGTACTGTTATTAAAGGAACAATTAAGAATGATATGGTATTGCATACCAAAAAAATAATGAAAAGAAAACAATTTGTACTATCAAGCTATTCATTTGATAAATAAGTTCTTCATCTAAGAATTATATTTGACTGTATCTTTTACATAAATTTTAAATTAAACAAAATTATTATTTTATTTAAGAACAGTTTGTTTTTTTTTAGTTTTGTTTTTGGAATACCAGTACTCACGGTACGTTAGTTTTATGTTGCAGTCTCTAAAACAATAATTCGATAGACATTCTATTCAGGACTGATTAATTTACATATTTATTATGAAAATGGAGCAAACGTAAAGGAGATTATCTAACTGGAAAATAAATCGATTAATAATAGCCAATTTAATTACACTAACATTCACCTTTTCTTCTCAGTCATGATCACGTATATTTACATGCTTAATATGTAATGTAATCGAGTTGATAATAACACGATGAGGTAAATATAAAGTGATCTAATAAGTAGTTGCAATTTTGTATCTCAGTATAACTTAAAATATTTTATTATGCATTGAATTCAATCATAGTAACGTAGTTTATGAACCCATAAAATTGTTAATAACTTTTAATTAAATAGACAAGTTGGATAATGTTTTGCAAAAAATGGAATTTTTTAAAAGCGAATAATAACCATTTTAGAAGAAATTTTTGGTGGTTTGTAAATACCACTTTCAATCAAGTTGATAAGAAACGTTTAAATGAAATTGGTGCCGAACGATTGTAAGTATTACATAGAAATATTTAATAATTTGTAAATTCTGTTGATTTGAAACATAATCAGACTTTCTTAGTATATCACTACCAAATCTTCAATATTCAATTTTGTCTTTAATAATAAAAAAAATTTCGCCAGGCTCGATTCTTTCTTAATATTGTAATATTCTAATATTTCCAGAGCATTTGTAAAATAGATGAAGTATCAGAAATCACCTGATGTCGCAAATCATATTGTCATTGTATAATTAATCATGTGTTCATCGCCATTAATTTCGAACAATTTCTGCAAACCCTCAATTGATATTATATTTGTCTAAAATATTATTAATATGCGTCTAAGGCACCTATTAACAAGAGCTTGAATTTGGAACCTGATGCTATTTGTTATTTTGCAAGTCTCGCATCCATAGAATAGTACCGATAAGCAATGTGAATTGAATACACAATTTTAGTCTACGAGATATTTGTATCCATTTGGCAAAAAAAAATCACAAATATTGGAAACTTTCTACCTCGTCTATATTTGTGTTATTCAGTTTAGGACGACATGCCTTCAACGAATCAATGATCATTTATTTAGTCCTTGACACATTAAACCTTACGCCGATCTGCGATCTATACATAACTAATCACTCCAGTTCAGCCACACGCCGGTCTTTTTGCGAACATAAGTCAAGATATTATACGACAGTTCTCACACATTCTCAAGTTAGTCTTTCTTGGCACCTTAATTATCTATTACAATCTTGTCGAACTTTCTCCGCTTGTTTCTATAATTGTTTTACTCATATGCTTGGAAACTTGTGCGATTATCAGATGTTAATTAAATTGTCTTGTGAATTGTTTTGTAATTGAATATTGTACCATCTATCACAATATTGCTGTAATTATAAGTTCAGATATCGATTTCCAAATGATAAGACTGTTTTGCTTTATTTTTTGTTAAACAATAAACCAACTGCACACTACAACTCTTGCCTTCCCAGATAAGTTAAATTTCATGATGCTAATTTAAAATTCCTTTCCCAACACAATGTGGAATTACAGTATTTGATTAGAAATTGAACTCATCAGAATGGTAAATCCTAATCGAGACCGTCCCCCAGACAATACTAAATTGGACACCAGTTCATAATTTTGCAAAATTTCTTTTCCATAGATGTGCTGAATGGATTTTAAAGAATGGAGGTTCAATTATTTTAACGGATCGTCCGACAATTATTATCAATCACTATAATTTCCTACCAAATAAGCATAAAATTATTTTTGTTAAAGAAATTATTGCCAATAATATTTCAATTATCGATATGGGATTTGATCATTTACTTAATTGTAAATTTATTGATAAAATTATTTTACATGAATGTAATGATTTGGAGGATCACTCTTTGGTGAAATTAAGATACATTAATAATTCATTAAGATATTTACAATTAACATCTTGTAGAAATATTGAAAATACAGGATTACTTACACTGAAACATTTAACAAAGTTGGAAAAATTAATTATTTCCGATTTACCTTATGTTAATAATATTCATGAAATTGAGAAGATACTAAAATCTACGTTAACAAAATGTGAATTTCATATTCGGAATGGACAATAAATAATTAAAATTTGAGATTGTAATATTTAATTTAACAGACACCATTGGCCGTAATAATTAAGAATATTTTCAAATGCCACATTGATGAGCAAAATGCGTGATCTATGTGAAGTATTGCATTAATTGTAGAAGGCTTGGTGATACTTTTGTTGTACATTCTAAAACAGATATATTTTATCACTACTAACATTTGCTGTTTGTGTAAACTGGGACAGGCATGAAGGTGAAATACAGCTCACAAATCTGTCTAAAGATTATTAACTAAGAAATATTGGTACACTTTATGTCATTGTTGAAGAAATAGATGAAGTGGAAGACTTCGAATATTAAGAGGGTATAGACCAAAGTGAAGTTACTTGACAGAGATTGTGAACAATCGCGGTTGTTCGTTAATTTAATGTGCTCGCACACGTGTAGTAAAGGTCGAGATTGTGGTGATTATCGCAGTGGTCTAGGTGTATATTTGTTTATGGTTTGTAGAAATAATGTGTTATAAGTTCCTATATGTCTCCTCGATTACAAAGTGTGATACATAAATTCTCAGTTTCAAACTAAATAAAATTAGCGTTCGATTTAGGAATATGAGCAATGCCTTTTGATCGGTCACTTTTATTCACAGCCAAGTATATCGTTTAAATTCTTTGTCAGTACAAGTAACACAATTACAAAAGAACAGCGTTTATTTTAGTTAGCGATAAGCAAAAATTGACTTGATTCTAAAATGACTGTTTGATTATCTCTAAGATAAATATCACGAAAATTTATTATTTAATTACAACTCAAGTTATTCAAATTATCCCACTTTTATTCAAATCTAATGGTTTAAAAATCTCTCCAAATAATTCGAGGACCACTCTAATGAAATTAACTGTGCCGGCCAAATTTGCACTGGGTTATTTTTTTTTTACTTGGTAACACAATTTGTGTATGACATTAAAAATTGTGTTTATTTTGTTTACAATATTTTTTATTTTTTAGTTTATTTAATAAAATTAATAATACAATATATATATTAAATATGGTTTGTTAAGTAATTATAAATAATTGGCATATTATATCCATTCTTGAAATTTCAGGATATTTCCGCTTTTTCTGAAGATACTTTTGATGCATCCAATTGGATTAATACCGTTTTTAAAAATTCCAATGAACAACAAACCAATAAAGAAGTAATTACTTAATTATTATTTATTATTTATTAAAATAATGTGAGAAAAATCATTAATTAAACTATATTTTAATAGATGTTCGTATCAAATCTAGTCTCAAAATTGCAATTATATGTTCAGCAAGTAAATTCTGCACTTGAAGATACAAGTCAACAAGTTCTATCAAATATGCCCAGAATAATGAAAGATGCACAAGTAAATTTATTTTAAAATAAATTTTTCAGAATGAAAATTTATCGTTAGTTTTGCCGTATAGAATTTGGGAAATGAAGCTCTTTTATTAAAATCAAAAATGGCTGAGGTACAAACAGAAATTGCTCAAGTTCATAAGGAAACTGGTGAATGTATGTCAAATTTGGAAAAATTAGATGGATTAAAAACAAAATTACAAGTACATTAATTTAGTATATAATATATTATATAGATGATTGTTTTCTAACGGCGCGTCAAACTTAATTGTTTTTCTTTATAGGCTGCCAAACAAGGGCTTCAGGAATCCGATGGTTGGGGTCGCCTTACATCAGAACTTGAAGAATTATTAGAACGTAATGATATTATTAGTTCATGCGATAAATTACAAGCACTTCAAAAATCATTGATTGCCCAAAAAGGATTGGCAGGACAAAGTGATCGTGAAGCAAATGTTGAAGGTTTTAAGAATAGAATTGAAGCTATGGCAAGTCCGGCTGTTGTTCAAAGTTTTTCAACGGGTGATATTGGTATGTAACGAAAAAAAAATTACTTATGCATGCAGTGTCGAGCAATTCAATTTAAATAATATAATAATGTTATTGCAATTACCGTGTGTGTACAGTACGTAATGAATTATGTATGAATGACTGTACTTAAATTTGCAAGAATAATATAAATGCAGTCACAGCAGCACAAATGTTAGGGCAACTACCATAGCTGCATATGGGAAGACATATGGAGATGCCCGATGAATGATATTTCAAGATATATGCACTTTACTAAAGCTCACATATGGCATTTAAAAATTAAATAATCATTATTAAAGAGACTGTTAACGGTGTAATTCTTCTAGCCGCTTGTGAACATGTGAAATTTCGATGCCATGCACGAAGAAGCGTTTACTGTATTTCTTGTTGACACCTTAACCAGCAAAACAAACCATATAGATAAAAGCATCGGAATATATGTGGCGCGAATATGTGGCTCATATCTTCGAGCCATATTGTGAAATGTGTTTTTGTTTAAAAATTGTTTTGTCCAACGAGCTTTATAGTCTAGTTCTGTTAGACTGTAAAGCGGATGGAACCAAAATGATTGTGAGAAATTAATGCATCAGTTTTTTTTTTTTTACACTTACTGGGAGAGCTACCAAACTATCACAGACACAGGTTTCTGTTTCTGCATAGCAAGTCGACTGTCAACATAATTGATGAACTTGTGTTTAAACTAAACACATACTGTTGTTACATACTGTTGAACTGTAAAAAAATGTTCATCAGAAATTTCAAATTATTGCGTGCAGCAGTTTTCAGTGCTTTTCAACGTTGAGTGACCCTTTATTCCTGTGGTATTATTTTTGTTCGTAAACAACCCTATAGTACGATATATTGGTCGTAATGATCACAATAAATCGGAACTAGTCCATTTAAATGAAATAAATGTCTAGTCATTAATTCCGTTAATACATTTAACTTTGAAATAAATGCCTATAGAAGGAGTTAAGGATGGGACTACGATGACAACTTTTGGTTTACGTAAACGAACATAATTTGGAATATGGAAACAGTGCTAGAATCACGACACTGGCGTATGTGGCTGAAGAATTGAAGAGGTACGAATTCGATATTCGTGGGTTGACGAGATTCGATGGAAGGAAAATTAAAGAACTATATCCTCCGGTGAAAACCTTTTGTGGAAAACCGAGTCACATAGATCACAGTAGTGGAGTCGTTTTATTGCTAAATGTTTTTTGCAAATCATAGTCTTGTCGACTGAATGCCAATATCTGATCGAATAATCACAGCAAGATTCAAGAGTAGTGTTAAATTAATATCATATTCTGTGATCGTATTCCCCGTTAGTACAACGGCAATATAGGTTAAGCGATTCCTGATCATCAAATGAAAGTCGTGACGAATGAAGCCGACTAACACTCGAGGTTACTGAACCAATTTTTATCTCCACGCGGTGTCACCGGTAACTCGATCACGGTATATGTCAGTAATGGTGTGTGATCGAGGCTAAAAAAATGGTGTTAATGTCGTGTTTGTCAACTGGTTGAAAATCAACTAAACCACAAATTATGTAGCTGGTGATTTATGCACCATTTTACTGAAATATTCAAATGTATAACTGGATAATTATGATTGATTCTATATTATCCAGTTGGCAAATTTGAATATAGTTATTTGAGTTTACATTTGATATTTGATATTACATGCAGATTTGAACGGGTAAATTAACATCGTAATGTCGCTCTATGCGTAAAGGTTCAGCTGATCTAATGAAATTATATGTTAAGTATTTAAAACTGATATTTTCTGATAATTAATTAATAAGTGCAATTAAATTTAGAAATATCAATATTCTAATCATCGTCTCAATCTTATTTACTTATCTCTAATTGTGGTATTATGAAACAGCATTGATTTAATGCTATTAATCGACAATTTTTTAGATAAATACACAAAATATTATTGATTGTATATAATTTTGATGTTACTACTCAAAAATGTATGAAATTGATTTACAAATATAATTTTAAGATTGCATAATATCACTGATAACAAATTCTAAATATTAAACACTTGTAATGTATTTGATAAACGTTGTACACGTACTTATTACTAATATTAAGCGTATTAAATCGAAAAAAATGAATGAAACAATTGTTAAATTATAGTAAAAATCTTTCTATTTAATTTAATAATCCAAAATGATAATAAATATTTGATCATTCAGCCTTAAACCGGGTTATTACCAGCTAATACAGCTGAAATTGAAAATCAACAAAGTTATTAAAATAAATATTTTTTTTTATATAAAAAGAAATTAAATAACATACAATTAATCCAATCTGTATGAGCTGATACTCTTGTATATACTGAAGGTGCACCAACTACACCACATGGGAAGAAGAACCAACTAACTATTCCTACAATATTGTTTCCTTGAACTAATGGAGATCCAGCATCACCATTACATGTACTAATACCACCACTTAGTGGACCTATTTATAGATACGTATATTTATATGAAAAAGCTACGTATATTTTACGCATTAAAATATTGCATCATCTCAAAAAAAAGAAGCACAAAAAAAAAACACAACTCCAATATAAATATATACTAACCGGTACATAAATTGGTTGGATGAAGTGGTGTTGTACCGCCACCACCAACTGCCAATTCACAAACATTAAATGGAATAATAGTTTTCGTTACAGTTTGTAATGTATTCGAAAATGATGGTGGTGTTGCAGTTGTTGTTGCACCCCATCCAAAAAGACGTACATCTCCTGCATGTAAAATACCTGCAGCTGGTAAATTAATAGCCGATACAAATTGATTGAATGTAAATGGAGTTGCTACACGAGCTACAGCAATATCAAATGGTGAAACATTTCCTGTATAATAAGGATGTACATGATATTCATCAACTTGTCTTATTTGTTGATTTGGATCAACTTGATTTAAATGATGTTGACCGGCAACAGCTTCAATAACACCATCTTCTTCATCATTAATATAAAAACAAAGTCCAGCTGTTAAAAACCATTGGTCTTGAAGTAATGCACCTCCACAAAAATATAATGTTGGTCTGGTATCATCATAATTAAATTGTAAGGCTAGAACATAAGGGGCCTCATTTTGTGCCGCTTCTGTTCCACCAAGTATTCTTGAACCAAATGCTCGTGCTAAATACAAGTAATAAAATATTAAATAAATTATAATTGATAAATTATTATATTTATCATAATTTTATTTCAAAACAATTTACATACGCTCTAATGGTAAGTGCGATTGGAATGGGCTAGCGCAGGTTGCGGCCAAGAGAAGCGTAAATACACAAAATGATTTCATTTTTCTATATTTAATTGTAAACTGATGATTTTTTAAAAAGTATTCTTGTATTTATAGACATTTCTTTTATCATTTAATTTTTTTTTCATTTAATTTCTATCTAAATCAAGATTAAAGATTTGTATTTTGATAATCATATATTCAATACTCGTAAGTTTTGTTATTTAACTGTTTAATCAAATGTATTACTTGATTGAAATGAAATATGTCATTAACATACTGTACAGAATTACAGACATTAATGTTTAAATAGTAAGTATATATTATAATGAATACGCATTGTATTCGAGATATAGGAATAATTATGTAAATCTTCTTCATAATTGAGGTCCATAATATCTTTGTCATTCACATAATTTCTGTCAAATGATTACTAACGATACTCCAATATATCACTCATCAGTATAATATCATCATCTCGCAATTTACTGCACGTGAACGCTACTTTCTATACAATATCTGGCCAGCACCTTCATATCTGCTCCATTTCTTGAGACACTATACCACTTAATAATGATGGTTCAAATCAAGTGCATAGTTTGCAATATCACCGAATTGTCGTCTCAGTGTATAACCGATTCAATTCTATTTTCTTTAGTTGGCAATCCTATTCATTAACTTTTTACTGGACTTGTATTTGTCCAGAAAATTTAAAGTATAATCCAATATTTGTCTGCTTCCAAATTTTAAAGTCGCTCAATAAATACCATTGATTTAAAAAATACCCAATTTTTTATTATATTATTTTATCTATCTTTTCACCATTGACCGTAAGGGAACATGTAATGAACGTCTTTATTTATCAGTTCTAGTTTCACCGTTTTGTATGTTCTCAGTTTGTATTAGCAGTAATTGTTAGCGACGTCAAGATCTTTATGGTGAACGGTTCACCCATCTGATACCTTACGATTCAGTATTTAGTCTTTAAGACGGAAAGTCACAGATGTGGTGATAAAATACATCTAAATGTTTACAATCAAAAATGTTACAAAGCATTTCACGATGTAAAACTCTATATTGTGCATCACTTATATAGACCACATATCATTTTCATCAATTTAGACAATATTATGTAACGTTCTAGTATTGTTTTAGCAATATATTTAGGATTGGTTTTCTGTTTATTATTATTTATCAATTAGGGCAGTCATATTCGCTATCGGATTCAATATTATGCCACCATAACAATGCTAACATACCAAATTTTGAATTCATTTAAGATATATCTGTACTGACGTCTTTTCAGCTTTATTTCACCGTGCCGCAGCTCCGTAGATTATTTCAGGCTCGAGCATATGCCTATATATACAGTTATTTGCTATAGAAGACGGCTCTTCCGACAACCCAATTATTTCGTCTTCATAATTAAGTGAGGACTATTTTTATGCTTCTAGTTCACTACTATTGGACCAATTTTTTTATACATTTATTGCCCATTCCACATGCATCCACTAGCGAAAACGATACACTCGAATTGTATTTAAAGTATTCCAATAAAATAACTTAACATTTAAGAACAAGGTGAACATTGTTCTTAAATGTAAAGTTATTTTAGACACAATAACTTCTCTCAATTTTGTGTAGCCTTTATTGAACGTTTTTTCTACCTTTAATTTGTCTAAATTCAAGAACCATCGTCTTAACCTTAATCCAATTTTTTCCTTGATAATAATTTCGTTCATAGGTGCCAATAGTAGTATCCATCGTTAGCTATACAATTTGGTTAATTTGCTTGCAATCTTTTATGCTTTAATTACTGTCCTTTGTCTTCACAGTGACAGTTACTTTTTGTTTCGTGCACTTATTGTTATAAAAACGGCTAAGTTAGATGTTCTTTTCCTTTAATAACTCTTCCTTATAAATAGCCTTGGCAAACGGTTAACGAAATGCCTATGATGAGAATGATGTTGAAATCTATACAGACAATATTTCACCACTTATGAATAATAATAAATTATTAAATGTAGTTCTTCGTTTTTTCTTTATTTATAGAACAATCAAAGAAATATGTTGGAATTTTTTCCAATATGGAACGAATGTCTCAATTAACCCAATACTATCGAACTGTACAGAAAAATATCTTACAACAACAATGGTTTGAAATTATTGAATTGGTAACGAATTCAACAGGTTCACCAAGATTTTTACGTGAATATTATGAATACCTATTTGAACATTGTCAAAAACAAATAAAATGGTGTACAAATGTATTTGGTGTAAATAATGCTAATGAACCATTTCTTGTGATTACCGAATTATTACCATCATTACAACCATTACGAGAGAATACCATAATAAATGCATTAAAACGGAACAATGATAAAATTGAAATACTTCAAGAATTTTCGTTGGCAAATATTTTCTTTGGAAATGTTATCCAAAAATTGACGCAAACCTATTCGATACCATTGAGCACCGATCAACTAGAAAATCTATCAAGTTCAATATTTGATTATTTTAATGTTTTAATTTCACAATATGGTGCAATGGAACAAAATTTAATGGCATCAAATTTAGCAGAATTAAATCTAATACAATCTAATGTTGGCGATACAGTTCGTGCACTGGGTAATGCTAATACATTTGTCATTGAATGGTCTGAACGTGCAATAAAACATTGTGAAGAAATAACACAAAATTGTGCACTTCCAGTACTAGTTATTGTAATAAATGTAAGTATTGATTGTTGTTTTCTTTTAATTTTTTTGAAACATAATTTCTGAAAAATGTCTATGACAAATATGTTTCCATGTCAGAGATTGAATAGGTAAATAAATTGGATTTAATAACGTTCCTAACACACATCTAAGCCAACGACGGTCCTGATTAAGTGCTTACTGTATCTTTACTAGGTGACCGTTGCGAACAGGGATTTTAAATTACCATCACGTATGGACACCTATATAAGGCACAAACATCTATTAGGTAACTGTGAGTCTGTAACTAGCACTGCCGAAACTTTACGTGATACGCTACAAATAACATGAGTGAAACCTACCGTTTGATAATAAAACTGGTCCGGGAAATGTCACATAACTTAACATTCAAATCAACCAGGTGGACAGAGTATTTTAACGAGCTGCTTGAATAGTCTAGCGGTCATCACAAATTTCAAAAAAATCTGAATCACGCATCTTGAAACACTCTTGAGTCCGGTTGAAAGAAGGCCGGCTACACGAAGATTTCATGATTCGGGTCTAAGTAAAATGAAATCCACACATTACAGCAGTCGGCGCTGATAATATTGCGTCAGAAATACTACATGTGTAATTGGAGAACATTGCGCTATTATTGAAATGCGATTCTGCATCCGATTATTGGTGAAGTGTGGTCATCAGATAATATTACGACCGATTGAAAAACGGAACTGGCGTTACATAACCTTACTGAACACAACAAACAAACTTATTGCAATAATTATTCTATATAGAATCAATATGAAAAATTGTATTATTTTAAATTTTTATTTGTTTAATAAAGTTCCTCTCTATATAATACTCCTCTCCAATTTTAGTCTATTTTCAAAACGTTCCTTGACAAATATCGAAAAGCTCAACAGCAATTGCATGCAAGTCGAAGTACAGAACAAGATTGGAGTTTATTACAAACATGTATTACACTACTACAGAATATTGGTGATTTTAAGGTTCAATTGGATGAATTTGAGGGAAAAATAACAAAAATAATTTTATTGAAACAAGAACAATTGTTAATGGCTAATAAATCGAATGCATTTGGTTATCGTTTATTGGAGAAACGTGATTTAAATGAATTTAAAAAATTGGTTGAAAATGCAAAATTATCACAAACAAAAAGGATTGAATTGCGTCATAATTACGACGACAATGACAACGACAATGATCGTTTTGGCAATGAGTACAGTATTTTCTCAACAGCTTATAATATAATAAAACCAATTTGTGAATATATTCATGATACAACATTGGCATCTGTGTTTACACCAATTGAAAATCAATTAGTAAATATAGTGCCACCAGAAGCATTAAATGCTTCCGGTGGTGATTTACCTGACTATAGTTTTGCACCACAAGAATTTATAACACAAGTGAGTATTTTTTTTTTTTTTTTGATTATTGAAAGTGCTATATTATGCTTCTTTGCTACACAGCTATTGATGCAATTTAATTTCTTTATTTTACTATTTCTATTAGATTGGACAATATCTTGTAACATTACCACAACATTTAGAACCACTTTTACTATCACCATCTGCAGCGCTAAAAACGGCATTGGAATTATGTGACGAAAAATATACAAAAAATGTACCAAGTGCTGATGTACTATTATCATTATTAACTGATGAATGTTGTGCATTATATGAGGAAAAAATTGGAGAAATTTGTAATTTAAATACGGCCAGTGCAAAGCAACTAGCTACCGATATTGATTATTTGGGTAGTGTACTTGAAGAACTTGGTATAAATTTAAGTACACATCTACAACAAATTGCAGTACTCTTACGTGCTACACCTGAAACTTATCTAGCAGTTAGTACCGGTTTTAATCCATTATTAGTGACGGCTGTACGACAAATGAGAAATATTATTTCAATGGAATAATTTTATGGCGAAAAAAATTTATATACAAATAGAAAGATTAATAAATAATATATAAATTTATTATTAACGTAAGTTTTATACTAATTTTATACGTTCTTAATTTCATGTAGTCTTAATTCCAAAAAAAAAAACATCTTTTAATAGATTGACAGACGGTATTATCGACCCCACATGACCCACATAGACCGGTACGATTTTTTTAAAAAAAACTATCTGATATCAATGTAAATATCAACTGTCATCCAATACAACTTTCCGAATGAAAAATATAGAATCCGATTGTTCAATTCTACATTTGAATAAACCTTAGATACTCGTTTTTTTTGTGTTATATATTTGTTACTTGATCTACATGCACGACAAATATTGTCTTTGAATTTGCAGTGACACAGCTAGCATGATCAAAAATAAATTATACAATGAATACGTTTTGGGCTAGAACCAATAACAAAATTGAACTCATTCATTCTTTCCTTTTTTTGCATTTTCTCCAAACTGTGGTTGCAGTACACAACCAGTGGCGGTCTTATGGAAAATAGTTCAACTATAACAGTATAAAAAAGCAAATCATAAACTTTCTCCAAGTTACGCACTTGTATAGTTGCAACTCAATCTGCTGTAACGGGACAAGTAATGTTAACAAATTTTCTCTTATTGAATCGTCATACGAAAACGGAGACGATTTGGAGTCTTCAATGTGAGAACAATTTTGCAACGTGGTAACCAATTTGTTTATTGCAAAACCAATCTGAATAGTTTTGTTGATTTATTGCTTTGCATTCTTTGTAAATCGTAGTCCTATGGAAGCTGATATCTAATCGCATAGTCACAAACAATAATCTTAATGATATGTTACGATTAAATACCACACTAACTTGTTAGAAGATTAGAGTTCATATATTATTACTCATATGGACTTGAACTACCCTTAATTATATGAAAAATAATAGATAACATGGAAAGCACAATATCGGATTGCAAAACGTATAAATGATAGTGAAAAAAAACAACGTTTCGCAAATCATTTAGCATAATGTCATCGATCAGCAGTATTGACGTAGATGTCCGACATATTGTAACAACTAAATGAAAACGTTCTTAGTTATAAACTGAATGACTGGATTATCAATCACACAAATTCTTATACTAAGGAGAACGAACACATATTAAATTAACAATCGTACGTTTTTTGAACATTGCAGATCGGTTACAAATATTCTGTAAATTCAAACAACATGATGGACGCTTACAACATGAAAAGTGTGAGAGCTTGCCAGGTGGTAAGTACACTATTTTGTTGGTTTTATTGCATATACATGATAGGGTATGTTTCGTTTGAGTGCCAGATATTCTCTATTTAAACTATTTTATCTCAAGCACATAATATGTTAAGTTAAAAAATATTATTAAAGATCCGATTGATCGGCCAAGCCATTATATATGTTAATTGCCAACTTTAACAAATAAATGAATATACCTGGTGCTCATTCATGTGATATTGATTTTCAATAATCTCTAGGCGCTCTTTCAAATACCTTCTCAAGATCGATGAATGCCTTGTGTAGATTTTTCATATTATTTCAATACTTTAAAATATTCGAAGTGTTTGTGTAGCATCAGGTGCTAAGCTGCAGTTGACGAATTAAAGTGAGTTTTTAATATATTAGATTACGTAATAGTCTACATAATCTACAATAATATATTAGAAACTCATATTTCAGGTGTGTGAAGTAAGGTTGATTCATCTATATAGCATTAAGTAATTCTGTTGTATCACACTTATTTTTATAAAATGGATAGAGACAACATCATCTTGATGAATTTGACATCGTACCGCCATTACGATTTGTTAGGATCTTGTTTATTGAAAATCCATAACACACAGTTCTTTGGTAAGCTTAATTTGATGTGTTTGTTTTACTACTAATATTGTTCTGCGCCTTACCAAGGTATTATTTTTGTGTTTATTTTTGGCCAAATTATATGCCATTGACAATTATAGAATATCATCACCTTGTGAATTACCCTTGCGAAAACAATAGTCACCAAGACAAACATTAAAATTTGGATTTGTCTGTCTTTCCATAATAATAACTTTCTAAACTCTCGATCGTTTATTCTATCTACACATTGTTGAATGTATCTGTCAACAACTATTTCCACACTATTTTTAGAGTCATCACCGTTATAATAAACTTTGTAATTATGCCCTATATATTTGGGCTTTGACCACTTCCATTTAGTTTCTTGTGTACACAGCTACTTCGATGTTTCTTCGGTTTAAAATCTCCGCTAGCTAGACACTGCCTGCTCTCAAAATTTTACATTCTGGATTCACTTGACTTTTAATACTGCTCACATGGAGATCCGAGTGGGCGAGTAGTTTAATTCCGGATTTTTTTTATCAAACAGAACTCATTTCATATTTCTATCATAATAAATAACAAACAAATAATAAATAAATTCCTTTCTCTATCCTTCTATTTGGTTTTTGTTTTACTGATGCCCGCGATCGCATACAGCCAGTAACCGAATTGACTATGCTTCGCATGTCAAGTTGGTTCAATTTGAGCAATATTCACCATCCTCATTTTCACAGAAACCTATCTAATCTCGTGGATAACTTGTAACCGAACATCTCTATTTTTTTTTTATATGTCGCTCATGAGTTCCTTCATCAATTTCATATTCAGCTATCATCGAATTGGTAATAATAATGGCCTAGCCAATTGCTTTGGTAATGTTGGCACAGTCACCAAGTGGCTCTAGATTTAATTTTGATTATGGTACTCCAATCACGGCCTAGATGTTTTTTGACGTCATTGCCCAGGACAATTAATACATTATACATAATAAATATTTTCAATTTATATAAACTTTCCTCTTTCTTTTTATTTTACTGTCGGCAGCCGCCTGTGGCAAACCAATTCAGTAACCGAACTCACTAGAGCTTCAGATGCTTAATGTTTAATTTAAATTTCATCATTTACATTTTTACACATAATTTTGACAATTCCTCGCTGAACATATTTTTATATGTCGTTTATGAGTTTCTTCATCAATTTTATGTTTACTTCACATATTATTGGCATTTGACAACAATATAATAGCATATCATATTGCATTTTATAATGGTGGCATAGTTTCCATGTTACGGCTAAAAAATGGTAACCGATCATATTCCTGTATAGACCATTCAATCACGACTTGGATGCTATTTAACGTCATTCCCAGGACACGTCACATGGCACAAGGTATAAATGTGCAGTAAAGTCAGTAAAATAAATTATATATACAAGATCATAATTTGTATTTACAATTAAATTCATATTTGTATTTATTTTATATATTACACCATATAAATAATATCCTTTTTAAATTTTACAATTAATACTAATTAAATTTAATGGTCCATATCGCAGTAATCTCAAGTTAATCTTATACACAATTGAAGAATTGCTTATATAATTGGTTTAAATTGACATTTTTTTGAATGTGTTCTCATATTACTAGATTGTGTAAAGGCTTGTGTACAATATTGAAAAGGACATCGATACGGTTTACATCCTGTATGATAATTTAAATGTGTTTTTAAATGATGTTTTTTTGTAAATGCTTTTGGGCATATTGGGCATGCAAATGGTTTAACTCCTAAGAAAAAAAAAAAAAACAGTAGGATATTATCTTCATAACGAATGTCTACGAGAATATATTTATATATACAATGTAATATGTAAACTATTTACCCGAATGCAATCTATAATGCAATGTCATATTTGATCGATCCGCAAAAGTTTTACCACAATCAGAACACTGATATGGCTTTTCCCCGCTATGGGTTCGTAAATGTTGTTTCAATAACATTTTTCTGGAGAATCTTTTACCACATACATCACAAATATGTGGCTTTACACCTGAAATTATATATAAAAAGAAGAAAAATTATCCATATTATTATGTGCAGTTTGAATATGCATCTCCGCTGAATTACCTACCTGTATGAATGCGAACATGCATATTAAATGCAACTCTTTGATTAAATGATTTTGGACAATGTGGACAAACATATTCTTTTTTATTACGATGAATTTTTAAATGACTACTTAAATATCCTTTATCATTAAATAATTTTCCACATTCAGGACATTTTGCAGCGAACTCTTTTGTTCCTCTGAAAAAAGGGTTGTGTTGTTTTATTTATTTTTTTGTTTTTTAATTCAAATTATTCATTTATTTTACCTATGAACTGATAAGTGATATTTATAATTTCGTAATTGTGAGAATCCTTTTGTACATTCGGTACATTGGTATCTTGGTGTTTTATGTGTTTTCTGATGAGATGATAATATTAGATAATTCTCAAAAACTTTATCACAAACATCACATTTTGTATTTAAATTTATCTCTTCATTTATGTTAATAAGTTGATGGTGTTGATTCTTTAAGATTGACTCACCATTTAGATTGTTATAAAATGTATCGTTTCTGGAAGAAAAATTACCAAGAATTACGGGTATAGATCGACAATGGATAATAATATTGATAAAATAAAAAAATATCAACTGTGTGAACTATGAAGTCCACAGTAAAAAATTTAACGTTAGGTTACGTATAGAATATATATCACAACATATGATAAAACACTATTATCACTTAAACCATCACTTTTTATTGTTCCCATAAACAGTCAACCTATTACACTAAAAAGTACCCTTCGATTGTTCAGTTCAGCGATCAAGATATGTCTTTTTAACGTCAACTATAACTTAAGTTAGATTAGATATCGTAGCATAAAACACTTAGATCACCAGTTGGTTCTATTGTTCCTATCCACACCTTCGATTACTTTTTGTGTATTGCGTCCATATATTATAAGTTCATTCGAAACTTCCGTTTCAAAAACTCTTAATGTGTCTTTAATCACACAAATTTGAACCTTGTGGTATGTTCGCCAATTATATATTGACCTGTAAATGCCATAATTTCTCGCCTCTACTCCTACTATTAACATGTAAATAACTAACAAGCAAAAGTATTATTTTTTTACGATTATATGATGATCACATTTGTGTACTTGTAATGTAATATGTGTTGAGTTACCGCCACAGAGTTACTTAATGAATTGTTCTTCTGTCACCTTGAACATATCCATATACAAATTCCTTACTAAAAGCTATTGCAAATTGAAACACATTTAATAGATGGATTCGTTGAATGTAAATCAATTTGCATCGTAATGTTTCAAGAGTATTCGGTATTTGACGATTTTTTCTTCCAATCAATAGTTTTAACGCCAGCATCATAGTAACATTTATAGAACCAGTTACCAGAACATTAGACAAGATAATTCTAGCGAAATCTATTTAAAAATGATATTGTTATTGATTGTACTTATAATTCGAAGTTTCCCACCAACATCTAGGTGACTCCAATCATATTTACTTTTATGTGGTGTCAAAGATAGGGGTATGTTACATGAACAGGTACTATCGCCACTTTTGTAACTGTTTGTAAGTGTTTAGAGGATTCTTTACAAATTGAATTAGTACTAATTTGTGTTGATGAAATATCATGTAATAAAGGGTATGTATATGTTGACCGACACCATTATTTAGAAATATAACCACACAACTATACTCCATTCGAAAATTTAAATTTATAGTTATTTTGGTTAACATTTGATGGGAATTTGAGGGGTAGCAAATTTGTTTTGAATCTTTAAGGTCATAAAGTTCAGGACACACATCTTTGGAAAGAAAGTTCCACAGCCAACACGTAAGTAATATAAAAGTGTGAATTGTGGGATTGTGCGACCATGTGCAAAGGCGAAAAAACGTGAAAGCAACAATCAAGCATGTCAAGTTATTAGAAGTAATTCCCGGGCACAATAGTTTCAATCTCAGAAAGATTTAATATTTGTTTCATATATAATGGCAATATTAATCTGGATTGGAATATTTGTTAGAAAGAAACCAGACATTCTTGCAGCATTTTTAGCCACGTTCAAGGTATCATCATTCTAATGTAGCTTAAAACAGATTCACGTGCCATCAAAATTTGAAATGACATCAGGAACAGCAGTGAAAAAATACAGATATGTGAGTTATTTGTATTGAATTTTACTATATTTGGATGCCCCTAATAAAAAACTAACTTTTTAAGAGGGTAATCCATAATTTCACACAATATATATTGACCATCATCCCAGTTGGTATTTTATGGAAATATTAAGAATTTCATCAGCCTAACTATGATTTGTTGGTTTAAAGTTAACAATCGGTGATTAATAATTTTTTTAAAGAGATAGTAGGTTATAGAACAGAACAATGAGGAACTGTATATAGCATCTAGTGAGAAATTATGTCTGATAAAATGGTTTACATTTAGAACTCATTTTCAGGATATGAATTTACCGTCTTTTACACCACCGGAAACTGATTAAGTCCAGGTGCATTGTTATATTCCATTCTTAAGAATCCTTTATATGACTCTCTATTGAATACGATGCTCTAATGGCTGAATTGTGTTCGAATTGCTTAGTTTAGAGTTACTTCCGAACATGCCATTATTTTAGAATTTTGTATAGAACTTGTAATAGGGTTGCTATTGGCCGTAACAAATATGATAATGGAGGACTTACGGCTCATACTGTATTTCGAACAGTTAGTGTAATTTTTGCTTTAATAAACGAAGGAATAGATATCATGTATGTATCTCAATTCCCTCTCCTTTATCCTTCTTATTCATCATTATACATTTTACAAGGTTTTGAATCTCTCTACATCAAATTTATTAGTGGTTGAAATATAAGCGTTTATTTCAAAGCTAAAAACGAATTAAAATATATTAACAACTCAATTCAGGATAACAGACTGAAGAACTTTCAACGATAGAATTTTCGTCAAGCATCATGGTGGACGTTGTTAGGTGTTACCGACAAGTTTCGTATTAATGTACTTTATAAATCTTCTCGAACACCTTATTGTTGGTCATACGCGAATTTCATGTGTCACATAATACCCCCCCCTTGCTTTCTCCATTTTTTCTCGCTTATTGTCTTATATGGGCTACATTTCCGAAAAGAAGAGTGTGGCAGTTCGATAGGGCAGATTGAAATGGGTAGCGTCAATTTTATAACCATTTCAATTGGTGTGAATAAGTTCTGATCTGGATCGAACAGTTTCATTATTTTCTTTCATATTCTTCCTTCGGATGAGTACTTTCATATCAAGCGCTCTTAAATCAGTCAAAAAGAATCCCAGTGGTAGCAAATGTTTGTGTTCATTTGTTAGTGCCGTAAATAGCAACTTTACCAAATCTTGTATTCCGATGCTAGTAGATTCTAATGGTAATCCTGTCTGTTTTCTAGATGTCAATATCATCGTGTGCAGTAATTTTACAAGGTCAGGCCTACTTAAAGTCAGGTAAATTTCCTTCCTCGTGGAAATAGTCAACGTCAAAATAATGCCTAAACTGGGTTCTAAATTTTATCCGTCCAATTACAGACCAATTGCCATTACTTCTATACTATCCAGGTCTTGAAAAAATTATTAACTACAAAATCCTATTTTATTTGGAATCCAATAACTTAATTAACGACCCTGTCAATATGGTTTACGATCTAGCAGATCAGCTGGAATATTACGACATTCGTAACCGAAATCTGGAGTAGAGGCATTCACGGTTTTGGGAGCTACTTTACTTGCATTGGATATATTTAGGGTGTATGATCGGGTGTGGCATCGTCCATTATTTTCTAAACTCGACGGTATTTATAACAATTTAAATAAACGCATAACTGATTTTTTGAAGGACCGCTCAATCCAGTTCACATTGGATCTTTTTTATTAGAAACGGGTGGTTCTATACTTTTTCTGATTTATATTAAAAATGTTCTCACATTGACATAAAATACTGCAATGCTTATGACGCCTTCAAAGGCCTTCAATTAATAATTGTCGCATAAATATGTTTTACACTTTTGTTACATTCGTGAACGCAGCGTCAACGCTAAACTAATTTTGGAATAATCATGCACAAGTTGTGACAATGAATGTTACTAGACGGCTTGGTTTCCTTAGATGTTGCAAAAAATATTTTAATCCAGAAAACATTGCTATTATATACAAATTGCATTTAAGACCTCTTATGAAGTGCAATTCCTATTTTTGAAGTGGCGCTTCAGCGACCACCCTTTAGCGAACTATTCGACTTATTGGTGATGCTCAAATCTCTTCTTCTATATGTGACGAATCTTCGGAATCATCAACTAATGGTGGCATTTCACCAGCTACAACAGATGCCTCTTCAGCAGCCATTATTTCATCATCTTCATCAATGCCCAAACCAAGTTTACGGCACATGCCCGTAACGTTTCGATAATTACATGATCTGGATTTATTTCCAAATGTAAAACCCCTCTTCCTGGCTCATGGGCCAGATCAAATATAAATAGAGTTATTTTGTACGTGAGCATTGAAAGGTAACCAATTCCTGTAAAATGTCTTGGTTATAAAAAAACACTTCCTTTCTCGAATGTTTTATGGAATGCAATTATCATTAAGCGATTAACAATTACCTTAATTTCAATGCACTTATATTTGTAACCGTTGTCAAATCAATTGTATTTTTGAAACAGTTTTGAAAATTGTTATTAAAATCCAGATATCTGATGGTTCTCGATGATTCTTGTAAATATTCCACATTATTGTAATTTTCACTATTACAATAAACATCATTAACATAATTAGTATCACTTTTTATAGATTTTTGTATTGAATAATTGATTGGTTCAACTAAGATATGTTTTTCATTTTTTTGATAGTTAAATTTTGAATAATAATTTAAATTATTATTATTATTATTGTTATAACTAAAATTATTACTATTAATTGCACAGTATAAATTATTTTTATCAGATATACAATTACTGATGTCACAATAATTTTTTTTATCAATTACACTTTGAACATTTTTTATAATATTAGCTCCTAAAGGAGGATGAGGTCGATGATGAGAATGATTGTCACTTAAAATTTTCTCTATACTAAAATCTGTAATTTTTCTTGGACTTTTATCCATAGTCGTGGTGTTCACAATTGTTGTACTGATATTTTCCGAAATACGTAATCTTTCTAATAATGTACGTTTATATCCCATTTTGAGCGATAGGCCGTTTTATTATACGTGTGTCTTCTTAAGCAGATGAAACACAAATAATGAAGTGATCTTTTTATTGGAACAGATGAAATGAATAAAAGTTTAAGATGAAATGAATAAAGATATATGTTATAGATACGATTGATGGTCAAGTGGTTTTTAAACACAATCATGTAGTGCTTTTGGCCTTTTTTTCTTAAGAATCGTTTTCATTTCTGATGAGGTGTTGAAAGTGGTAGGAGATTTCATATTCATCATTTAAATTGTAATAATGGTATAGATCTTATCACATTTTACACAGGAGAAATAATAAATACGAAAGACGAGTGTATTAATGTGACAATTTGAGGAATTTTTTATAGAATATCTTCGAAATAATTAATTTTTGTATATACAAACTTAAGTTCAACATCATAATAGTGTGCGCTTCAATTACAATCTGTACACATTGATCTGGCTATATTTTTACAAGTCGTTTTAATTTCAACCGCATGCCTGACTCAGTTTGCGTCAAAAAAAATTTCGTCGGCTAAGTTGGGATCTTCAAAGCAACTGGTTTGGAACCCACCATCTGACATGCGTATTTTTACAAGTCGTTTTAATTTCAACCTCATGTCTGACTCAGTTTGCGTCAAGAAAAAAATCGTCGGCGAAGTCGAGATCTTCAAGGCAACCGGTTAGAACCCACCATATTTTAATCTTCTTTATACCAGAATGTACATAAAAAATGTCACTTAGCCTTCCACTATGCAAAACTGATCCTATTGTGTACTATAATGATTGTAAAAAAACATATTTATATACAGTAAGGTAATGTCACGCCTGTTCTCACACGTACTCAAGTTACCTTTTTTCTGCAGCTTGATTTATCAGTCTTGTTTTCCATTCGGTAGGAATGTCATCGGGTGAATACACTTTACCCAATAATGAGAAGTAATACAGATGCGATGTTGTCCAGTTCCACATTTAGCATTTCTAGCGTAATATTATCAACTCTGAATTTTTGTCTTTCCGCATTCTTAAGTTTGTGTAGGAGTTGCTCTTTTTTAACTCTTTTAGAACGTAAAGTTTTAGGGTATATTCAAATTATTAAAGGACCAAATAAAGTTGGTATTATAGGAATTCGTCAACCCTTTTGTGATGCAATTAAGTTATTTAGAAAAAAAACAAATTCATCGTTTAAACTTGTAGCAAAATCTAGCTGGAATCTTCGTGTAGCCGACCTTATTTTAACCAAACTCTGAGCAACCTGAACTATGAGCCTATTCAGCATCTCGTTAAAGTATATTGTTCATCTGTTCATTTGTAGTCTCTCATAATTGTATTAAACCTTAATGCTAATTTAACATCACCTACCTAATTCATTGGTATATACACTTTTTCCATCAATTCGACAATTATGTATGCATTCATATATACGTATTTCAGGTTGAGCTCCACTTTATTGACGTATGCTGCTAAATATTTAATGGCAACATGCATATATTCTGACAAACGATAATCTATAACATTTTTTTAACGAGCCTACGGACGTAAATATAGCGTAACAAAATTGGCTAAAAATCTGAATGTGTTCGACTTAAGTACAAAGCGAATACTTAAAACGTGTGTGATGGAAGGGTAAGTCTATCGACAATTTTCACAAACAAGTTGCTATGTCCCCAAAGAAACACCTACGTCTATAATGGTTTTTTTTTTATTCTGTAACAGTAAATGGTCGCTCTTTGTGAGTATGTACCTAAGAAATGGAAACTTATAATTTGTTTAAAAGTTTTGTACTATTACTTTGAATCTAATAGTGGGTGCTTTGCACAATAACGTGACAAAACGTTACAACGTTTGCATTAAAATTATGAAAATGAGTGCTCCTTTATTCACAATATCTTCTTCTGTCTATTTCTGAGTGAAATTTCTTATATTTTTCTGTTCACCGTACAAATCAAGTTCTATATCTACTGAGATTGTTCCAGAAGTTGGTCCTAATTTGGTGAATTTTACTATTCATTTAGTATTTTCCAAGAAGATGGTATGTCATTTGCAAAGTTGATTGCTACTGGTCGCGTCCACAGGTTGCGTATAGTAGAACGACCACCATATGCGAGGTTACCCGAAAGGGCGCGGACAATCAATGGCCATATTGGAGGGTCACTGAGGTTACTGTGTATAGTCAAAGTACTAGGAATTTAGGATCAGATACCGGATTGGATTACTTATGTCGACTCATCACGGACAAAACAAAAATGGAAAAACAATATATTGCGATTTGCTTGTTGGACATCTGCATATCAAAACTAAATTATTAGAAACACACAGGTATATGATCTAATGAAAGATGATGAAGAAGAAGATTTAATATTTGATAAGCAGTTTCTAGACTTCGATATTGAAAATAGTTCTGTTTATTATTTTTCAACTTCGAAGACCTTAATTACTTCTTTGGTACACCAGGATTTACCATGAAAATTCCATAAAAATTAGGTGTTTCTTTAAATTATTCGTTGAATTTTTCAGAAGTATTTTCGTAAATAGTCACACAATTCAAAAACATGCAGTATGTTCTGTAGTAGCCACACAATTAAAAATCATGCAGAAAATATTAAAATATCTTTGATTAAATTCATGGTGGTGAATGCAGTGGTCAACTAACATTTTGTAGTTTCTCATTCTATATTTACTTACCCGTGCAGGTAACGGAAGAATCATCACAACAACAAAACTATATGTTTTCTTTACACACCACTCTATAGAGTTTTTAATCTGATTTACCACCTGTTTCACATCATACATTAAAAACGAATGTAATTTTCGGGTTGAAATTTAATGCTATTTGTGTATAGGCAACTGCAATTTAACATTGTATGGTGTCACCCTATCCATCCTTATACACATTGAGATGATGAAATCTGTAAGTGACAAAAATTACAATTTTAAGATATACAAATAGTATTTTGAAGATTAAGGAATATGCATAATTTTACAATCAAAATGCAACTATGTCCGTAACATAGACGTATAATTGATTTGGTGTGATGTATGAAGCTGATAATTGACTCAAAAATAAATGTAAAATAACTGACCATTGGTAAAATGTCATTGTAAAATCGAACATAAAATATATGTGCATTTTTGGCATGTGTGATAGATGGGCTATAAATTGTGCCGGCATCTCTAAAGGTCAATATTAAAGATGATTTGTTTTTTCGTGGGATCTTTTTTGAGGATATACGAGTATTTATAATTTGCCAAATATGAAATCAGGATTAATTTCTATATTTTTGTTTGTTTTTTTTTGCTATTTATATGTACATATATAAATATGGACTGCGATGGATAGAAGGTTATTATGGGTGATGCAATTAAATGTACCTTGAATTTTATTAACAATAAATAAATACTTAATTCTGATTATTTTGTTGACAGACAGTAAATTTAATTCTAATGCTATATAGGTTTTTATGTTTGAATATAATTTTATTCAAATTTTTTTTTTTGGTAAAAGTTTGTGTTTAAAACACAAGGCAAAATCATTAAATGTTCATTCATATATAATAAGTTGTTAATCACTCACAAAATAGGAAAACTTACAAACGAAGAATTTGATTACTGGTGGTAAATTAAAATGAAATAAAATTTTAATTCTGAAATTCGGTATAAATGCGTATTTAAAGTTTTTTTTTTGGTTTTTAATTTAAATAATTTTTAACGGTGAATTGTCTTATACTATTTTGAGTTGATTTGATTTTTAAAGTTTTATAATGGATGTTTATTTAAAATCTTATTTAAACACCCTTTTGAATTAATAATTATGTAAGTTAGATAGACAATAAAAAGTTTCTATAGATAAAATCAGAGAGTCAGCTAAAATATTATCCTTTATACACTATACATTATATTGTCACCAAGATTGTCACGTCAGTTTTTTATGCTTTTTAAATTCCCAAAAACAT